>ML818524.1:40917-70209 GCA_009831015.1 Picea engelmannii | reverse complement strand
TATATATATATATTTAATTTCATATTAAATATCTTTACAAGTGATAAAACTTATTATAACCTAATAACTTAGTTGTTAGGTTAGAATAGCTTTAACCTAATAACTTAGTTATTAGATTAGAATTTATTGTGAATATTTTTTAAAACAGTAAAATTTATTATAATTTATGTAATAAAATTTATTATAACTTAATAATTTAGTTCCTTGTTTATAATAAAGACAATTATCATTAACTAATTATAATAAAGATAAGTTTCTTGTTTATAATAAATATAATTATTATTAACTAATTATAATAAAGATAAATATTGTTAACTAATTAATATTTATATTAGTAATTGCTATTTAATTTTATTCTTTCTTCAACTTTATAACCACAATATTTTGGTTTTATTTTTTTTTTTCAATTTTATGAATATAAAATTTTATAAAATAAAAAATGTGAATTTTATAAAGTTAAAAATAATATTTTGGTTTTATTTTTCTTTTCAATTTTATAAATATAAAATTTTATAAAATAAAAAATGTGAATTTTATAGAGTAAAAAATAAAAAAATTATGTAATAAAAAGATGTTAATAGAGGAATTAAAATTTTTATGAATATAAAATTTTATTAGAAAATAACTGAAATTTTATAAAGTAAAAATATAAAGTCATAATTGCAACTGTATTTGAAAAATGCTCTCAAAAATTGATTTATTATAACATGAACGAACAAGTGGTATTTAGTTGTATTTGAAGATACTCTAAACAGAAAGAATATTATAACATAAACAAATAGTATTACTTAGTCAATGGTAAATACTGTAAAGTAGACTCACTGTAACACTGTATAACTGTGATAATTGCAAGTGTATTCCAAACCCAAAAATTAATGTAACAAACAAAATGACGTTATTTAAAATGGCAAATCTAATTTAAAGAATAGTAAGAATAGTTCAACTAGTAAACTTATTAGGGAAAAATGCAATGCCACACTAATCATGACCAACTGTCACGTAGCCTTTTAAATTTTCAATACATGAATCTGTTTTATCGTTGGAAATCACGGAGAAAGAATGCTCATTTTGTTCTTATGTGACACATTTTATGTGAAATAATAGGGAAACCACCAAAAATGTGTTTTCATTGTAACCATAATGTTGTAGGAAATAATGTTGCAGGAAATAATAGGGAAGCCACCAAAAATTTGTCGTCATTGTAACCATAGTGTTGCAGGAAATAATAGGGAAGCCACCAAATATTTGTCTTCATTGTAACCATAACCATAATGATGTCTTCATTATAACCATAACCATAATGATGTCTTCATTGTAACCATAGTGTAGGAATTTGATTAAATTTTTTTATTTGAACAAGTGATCGATGAACACCCATCAATCAACGTCCATCAAAATACAGGATAAGCATGCAACCAACAAACTAATACATCATTCAACCATGCAATAATAAATAAATATTATACAAGTTAAAATACATAACAATATTTTAGTTTATTGAAATCAGATACTACTCTACTGCCATGTAATTGGACAAACTCTCCTTTAATTCCACCATATATCAACCCAAATTCAATCATAACTCAAATTTCTATCAAATTCTTGAGCGAAAAGAAAATATTTTGCTCTGAGATTAGATTTTTACTCCCAATGAGACGTTGCATTCCGTAGATGTGTTGATTGACTTGAGATATGCCCACCAACGTCGTGAATTCGAATCCCTGGAGAAATCAATGGCCGTTGCTTTGTATACTGATTGGCTCTGCCCTAGTCATTTCTCTTTTTGTTCTTTGCGGTGGGCTCGCCACTGAAGTAACGCGGATGAGAAGGATTCCAACTTAAAACCCCAAATCGAAGGATGTTGTTGCCATTTACTTGTAGATGAGAAGGGGACAAAAATGAGAAGCTACCAAAATTCGATAAGATGAATAAATCTCCTTTGTAAAATCAAATTTCGAAAGGGCACTGGAGGGAAAAAAAAAAAACGAAAATCAAATTTGAAATGGGCAACCGAGGGAAAAAAAAAGGAGGAAAATCAAATTTGAAATGGACGTCGAAGGGAAAAAGAAGGTTGTGGCACCATGAATATCGCTCCCCACGTCAGCCTGCCCACATCAACTTGATCAGATTTTGAGACTTTGTGGATGATGGTGTTAAATGGTAAGCCTACGTCGTTTATGTCTTGCCCCGTTCCTTGGAGCAAAGTTCCCATCGACTGGAGAATGCAGTGGACTGAATTTTATATCAAGATTCATTGACGGGAAGATGGATGAAAAGCAGTGGCCGACAAAGGTTCATTTTGTTTTCCCTTTAGCCTACGCCTAATAAAAATATTTGTGTTTCTCATTTCTAATTGGTTGATAGAATTGAAGTGTTATTGTTCCCTTCATGTCTTTCAATATGTAAAATTAATTACATAATCAATGAATTTCACCAATCACCACATCTAAATATAAAAAGTTGTACTATGTATTTATTATTATGCATTATTATATTTATTATCTAATATATTATTTATTATTATATTTATTGTCTAATATATTATTTGGATTATATTTATTATGTAATATAATAAATATTATATAAAAATATATATTATTAAATTTGAAAGGTTTATTTTCAAAAAAAAAATGAATATTTTTAAAATGTAATTTGCATTTGGCTAGCTTAACTTAATTGGAAGGAAATTTAGGTTAATCCCAAAACTATACAACATTCACATTAAAGTAAAAATGTGGTCAGAGATCCTGACCAATAAGGCATATGAAAAATCTATAAACTAAGTGTCATGGAGCAGCACGTCTTCCTCCATTCCTTGTGAGTCTAAGTCGAATTCTTTGAATTCCAATCTTTCTAATGGTATAGTTATCGGTGTTAATTTTTTTCATTTAAAATCTTTACAAATTGATTTCTTTTAAGACTATGAAACTAGCCCCTAGTTAACATATTGTTCATGTTTCATAGTAATCATCATCATCAATAATTATAGGGTGTCAGTTATCATCCCCATTTCCAAATCTACTTGGCAGGGACTAAGCTGCCATGCAGCCCTTGTTCAAACAAAGCTTCGTCTTGACATTGAAAAGGATTTCAACTAGACTATAAAGTTGTTCTAGCTACCCTTCACTCGTTGGATCATCTCATTTTCTGACTTTTAGAGGACAATTTTCTAGGGATAGGAGGGAGAACACATTTGAATAGTGAAGCAAAAGATAAAAAAGTATTCACATAAAATACTTTTGGAACTTGATATCAACATGGTTCATTTGATATTTTACCTCTACAATATACAATATTCTTGTAAAACATAAAGGTATTTTTTTTATGTTTTACCAATGTAAATCCCAAATAGTTCTTATTATTCTTTCAATCCATAATGGATCAATGTAAATCCAAATATTTCTTATCATAATTTCAATTTTTAATTGTTGAATAAAACATGTTTAAATCTCAAAGCTCCCTAAGATATGAAAATGGATTTTTTTTCTTTGCTTTCACAAAATGGGTATGTAAAGGTGAATATGGAAAATAACCAGATTCCATATATGCATGTGAAGAGTAAATATGAAAACATTGTAAGGTAGGGGGAAACTCACCGTTGTCATAAAAAAATGTTGGTGTACTCATAGTCACTAGAATTTACTATGAAGAATAATATGCAATTCCATATGTAACATATTATTTTAAAAAACTATAAGGTGTATCATTAAGATTTTTAGTACATGGTTGTGTTACTTCAAAGTCATAATCCATTTTTTCTGAGCCAAGTACATATAAATGATAACCATTAACTGGTCCGTAAATGGTAGGCTTATGGTCCATCTTTCTTATTAACATGGATGCTTCTATGGAATTAAAATAATTGATTCTTACAAACAAGAGTTACACACCATTGTTGAATATTTTCTAGATTGTCTTGTCTTAGAAACAATCTTTACTTCTCATGGACAATCTTGAAATCATCTTCGTCCTTTGATCTTTGAGCAATTTGCTTCATTCTAAGTCCTCATTCTTCTACTACTACATCTGTCTTTCCAAGCTGCATTTTTTCCAACTCTTAGGTTGTTTGTTTGCATCAAACAAGCAATATTTATTATTATGTTGGCTTGGAATGCCAACCATCAAGTGATTCATTTCATCTTCATATAACCAAAATGAGATCTAATTTGACCTTTGGCATTCAAATTGAACCATTGACTTCAAAAAATTTCCAAGACTTAACTTTTTTACAAAGTTTGGAGAAGAATTATTTTGGATCCATTTGGATCATGAACAACATAAATCCTTCTTATATATCTCCATCAAATCATTGTTCTTAGATGATGTAGGAGAATCATTTGGTGTATGTGCCATCCTAGAAATATTTTCATTTGAGCTTTCAATTTGTTGAATTTCAATAACACCTCATAGTATTTAATGAAGACAAAAGAAATCACAATGTAGAGACCACGACTTAAATATAGGAGGTTGTTAGTTATGATGTGGACCCATTTCACATAATAAACCAAATCATCTAGTGATGATTTCGAATTAATCGACATGTTCAACTTTCACTAAAATATTTCCAAGAAGTCTAAAGCCTATATGAATATCATGAAAATTGAGGATTTCCAAAATAACACATGAACTTGTGAACTTGTGAACTTTGGATTTGAACTTGTGACCTCTTAGAAGGAAACACATGTTCTTAACCTTTAGACCCACTTAGACTGTAATAATACAAACACCAAAATCTAATTGAATATAAACTTAATATTAATGCTCTTATTTAAAGTTAGTTAAATATGCATAACTATATGTAGATTGAACTATGAAAAATTATATTGATATTTAGTGATCGAATTAAAACAATTTAATATTGTGTATTATAAATACATCTTTACTTTTTTTAGAATATAATATCAATTAAAGAAATTAATATAATATGTCTATCTGACCTTAAGAAAAGTAAGAGATTACTTGGATTTCTTTAGAATGTTATTTTGATGTTTAAAATTCATTAAGAGAAGCATTCCATGATCACTAAAGTTTTGATGACTTAGAAGATTAGGAAGGTCGGTATTGTGACAGATATTTTGAAATAGGGATCTAATCTAGGTATACACGGGGCATTCTAGGAGAAAGTGTTTTTCATCTTCAACCCTCTTGGTGTCATAAAAATGACATATTCTTTCTTGCCATGGTCTTTTAGGAATTGTCCAATGCCTAGTTTCACTATGCAACTCATGAGAATTAGTTCTTATTTTAGCAATATTGATGAACTCTTCTTTATGCTAGTCAAAACATAGAGATACTTTTGATCTTCAAAGTTAACGTTACCACCTCCTTATAATATCTTAATTGTCTTTTATCCTGTAATTCTTTATCACACCATAGATTCTTCTTAAATTTAGCTTGTACAATATTTTTAATATCATCGGTACTCTGCAGAATAAAGGAAGATCTTTGGTCTCCACCCTCCTTGCAGTTACGACCTCGTGCATAAAAGCACTCGCCTTCCTGAGTTTTCTTCTTGAATCCTTAAAGGATTCATTTGACCCCTGCACTCTCCTTGCGAAGTCCTTGCACAAAAAACACTATCTGTCATGAGATTCTCCTGTAGCTTCGACCTATACAGAAGCTCGGTTCTTCTTCTCTTTCTCCCGCAGATGGAGAATACAATGCCTCCTGGCAGTCTTCCAACTCAAGCAACCTATTGCTGAGTACTTCTGGGTATTCAGTAACCCAGTAAAAGTTCCCTCAGTGAACCCTTTTTCGACTGACAAAACTCAAAGATTTCCCCGTTCTCCTTGTGTCGTCTACGCACACTCGCTCAACGCCCACCTGGCGAAGTCTTCCAGAATCCTCAATGATTCTGTCCTTCTTAAGAACTCACAGCGGAGTTCTCCTTCTCAGCACCTCGTGTGCATGCTCAATGCCCACTCGGCAGAGCTCCACAGAACCTACAACAAGGTTCCTGTCAAGGGCCGAGAAATTGCACGAGGGTTAATCTCTTGAGAGAAGGCCATTAAGAATACCACAGTTTCGTGTCAAAGCTATGTGGCACCTCCAGATGAATATCAGAGGGAAAAGCAGTTGAGCTCAAAATCACTCAATTACACATCAAATTTTATTCCATGAAGCCTTTTCATACCACTATCAAGGGATCTCATCTCCAGCCAGTGGAGTCGTCAATGATGTTTTGGAAGTTGGATTCTGCATTGAGCATTGAGTCGCTAGTGAAAATTTAAATTTATGGATTCTTCCACCAGTGGAATCACCTTCCAACTGATTTTTTGATGTGTAGAGTCACCAAATCAGGAATAAAACCAATACGGCCTAAGTTTCTATTTCCCTCGGACCTTAGAACTCAACCATGTCATTATTTCCCACGGAATCTTTTTCATTTCATCCCTGAAAACGGCGCCAGAATGTTAAGACACTGTAAATTTTTTCTGACTGATAGACAAGCGACAAAGGTAACTATTTCAACCTACTTTAGAAACGGGCACTAGCCTGTTCAACTCAGAGAGGGATCTTGATGCAGCACGCACCCGCAGGAACTCCCTCTCATAGGATCTTCTCTTCCCTTGGATCGAAGAACACTAATCGTTCCTTCTATTTCCCTATCGGGAAATCTACACCCACAGAACTCTTCTATCGATCCCCTCTCTGCACTTGGAGGATCGGACTTCGCGACTTCGCGAGGTCAGTGGTCTAGCACTGCACTCTCGAATCCCCAAACGTCGATACAAGTCAACGCTGACCTTCTCTCTTACCTGTCGGGACTTCTCCTATTGCGATTTCACTACTCGCCATGTCGAACACTTCATTTTACCGACTCCAGACTCAGGATATGCCGATTACCCGACACGCGTGCGAGTTGACCTTTCAATGTCCCGTCACCTCTATCGGGAATTCGGGGTTCGTGATTTCACGAATCCTGATGCAATGTTTTCAGCACTTCTTGCTGCGAAACTCCGATAGCTCATGCCACCTGTCCTCCACTCGTCGACTCCGTTGTGGGCCACACACTGCCCTTTGACTGTCGGGATATCGCGTATCACGATATCGCAATTCTTGTTGCAATAATTTGGAGTTTCGATCTATGAAACCCCGATACACGATATACATGTAGATCCCACGGTCCTCGTGGCCCTGATCAACGGCTCTACTCCTCCTGAGCTTCGAACCTCTAGAGACTATGACGTCGTATCTCCCCTGCACCTCTAAGAGATCTAACGGCCCTCGGATTATCACGAATTCTCCTCGGAGAATACCAACTGTCCGTTTCTTCTTTGATGATTCCTGCAAATGCTTAAGTGTTCCTCCGCGGAACTCGTCCTCCTGCGCGTAACTTACGACGCTTCTTGCCAACCTTCAAGGCACAACTTTTCTACACTGTCTTTCAACAAACTCAAAGGCCTATCCTTCCTGAGTTTTGCTATGACTCTGCGTCTTCTTAGAAAAACCCCTTGCCCGCACTCCTTGCGGCAACCTTCAGACACTTCCTAAGTGTTTAAGTCTTTCGACTCTGTGCACTCCTGCAGCAGCAGTCATTCAACACTTCACTCAGGTTCGCAACCCTGATATTTCTACCTGGTTTGTGCACTCCTTGCACGGCTCCTGTGCCCAACTACACCTTCTAGATGAACGAGAATAAAATTTATCTCTATTTGAACCCTCTGTCAACGCACTCCTTGCAGGAATCCTCTGGCTCAAATAGAGAAACAATTCAAACTCATTCCTTCACCCTTTCAGACTTCAATTCAGACATGAAATCACATACACAGCATATAAAAGCAAATGTATGACTGGAAGCAAACATTCATGAGCATATCATTCAGCATCAGTACACAGAGAACAGACACAAAACCATGAATTTGAATCAAACTCTTCTATTAATTCAAATATTTGTACATGGATGTTCTTACACAGCTCTCTGCTTTCTCTTGCTCTTCCTGAATTCAATAATGTTACAAATGCACAATGAGGGTGTCTATATCCTGTTTCCCTCTTGCGCTCTCAAACAGTCTAATCTAGAATTAAATTCTATCTACCTGTATTAACTACCTTAAATGCCTCTACCTACTAAGGATGAGAGAAATCCGCTCACGGTCCATTTACAATATACAAAGTGCGCTTCATTAAATTGTTACATTTAAGATTGTGCAACAACTTCAAGGTGTTTTCAAAACTTGTGCTGGCGCTCGTCCAGCTGTCAGACCGCTTCTGCACTGGCTCGCTTGAGTTGGGAGATGCTCCTGCATCAGATCTCTCATGTCACTTTATATTCCTTTGGTAATCAGTGGCTAGATTTAGTTTGTTTTGGGGGTTTTTATAAATTTGTTGGCTGAGAAGACGAGGGCCACTTAGGGTTATGGAGTCAAATTTTTTAAAGTGAATGAAAACAATGACTAGCCGGTAGAATTCTCCAGAGGATAAAGGCTAAATTAGGAAATGAATCTGAGTCGTAAATTATATTTCAACAGGGTGTAAGAGGAAGGAGAAAACAAATAACCGCATTGGAGAATTTTTGAAATGAATTCTGAATCAACTAGGGAGAAAATTACACATTTTAAATTGCTTAAGCCGAGAGCATCATAAGATGAATTCTGAGCTTTTAAATCTCCAATTTAAACAGAATAAAATGTAAATGGAATTAAATAACATAGGAAATACATACAATGAAGGAGACAAAACTCATATCACCACCATTAGAATCTTTTCATAGAGAATTCAAAAATCTTTTGTGTATATATTCAATTCAGTTCCAGAAAATTACAAAGCCCTCTTGCTACGATGGCAGGACCCTCTCCCGTAAGTCCAACCATTCATTTATATTTGTAATAGATTATATAGATAAATTAAATACGGGATTCAAAATGAATCGTCGTCCCCAAAATTCCAAAAATAGACATCTGTTACAAAAAGGAGTAACATACAACAACTAAACTCCAATTTTCTAGGGAGCGTTATAAACAAAAACTGACATATTCGATATTTTATACCATGAATGCCACTTGTCTATATCATTACAATATTCTCTTAAACATACTTAATTTAGCCTAAAATCTATTTCAGATTAGCAATTTCTTCCTTTAAAGCGTCAAGCCAAGCAGGTTGGTTTTCTCCAACGCTTTCAGCCACTTCATCTTTAACCTCTGTCTTTTGTCGCTTGATCCTTTTACCCTTGCCAAATTTCATGTAGGACCCATCTACATATCCACTTATGATTAAATCCTTCATGATAAGATTTAGTCTGATTCCTTCACTTGACCTTATTCCATCTGTAGGCTCTGTGTGAAATTCCTTTGCCAATATTCGTGCAACAAGATTTTCTTTCTTCTTCATTGATAATTTTGTCAGATTATTTGAATATCCCATTTCATTGAAGTTCGATGGATCTGTCTTCTCCATTTTCTCTAGTTTTCCTGGAAGCATGAGATTATCTCCCTTAGTTGTACATGAATTAGGCAGACGATTTGATTTTTTATTACCCTGTTCTGGACTAAAACGTTAATCGCCCATAACAGAGTAATGTCACCCATGTTTTGAATGACAGTCATCATCGAATGTTAATCATAGGTTACTAGCGAAAGTACTTGCAAGTACAATGACTTATCACGCTCGACTATTAATTTCAAATGATGAGCTTTCAGATCATATTTTTGGCATCGCTCACCTGACATCACATGGACAAAAAGTACCCATACAAGTGTCTTGAAGTGATTTGAATGGCCGTCAACTCTCCCTTTCCACATACGATCCTTGGATGTGACACCTTCAATGATATCTTGGCACGTGACATCGGGGTGTAATTGAGCGGTTTTGAGCTCAACCGCTTTTCCCCCCGATATGCATCTGGAGGTGTCATGTAGCTTCGACACAAAACCGTGGTATTCTTATCGGCATGTTCTCAATAGATTAACCCATGTGCTAGTTCTCGGCCTGATCTGCTCCACAACCGTTGATCTATGACCCCCATGATCTATGAGCCACCATGTCCCATCAACTTCACCTTTCCGTTATATTTAGCCCCATCCTCTCGATGTGGCTTTGTCCACTAGTCGATCGCTCTTCCATACCGACTTAGCCTCCTGCTAAGTCCTGAGGCTGGGACTCCATATGAAATTTTTTTACAATGATAACACCATGAATTACATGAATCTATTCATTTTTACTCATGAATCCATTCATTTGTATGTGAATGTGAATTTGACATGAATCCATTCATTTTTTTCTTTTTTTTGTGACTAACAGAATCAACAACTAGTTAGGAACGTACTAGCATGACACAAAGTCGTGTTATCCGATTACTACCTCACGATGCACCATAAGTGATAAAGAAGGTAATTCAGAGTTTCGAACCAATGAATTAACATAACGGAGTGCCTTAACAATACACTCCATCACCGACTACCCTACACCCCAAGGGAAAACATTATCACGGGCTATATATTTTATACTTCCTATAGCTTCACACACTTCTTTTTTTCATATTTCTTTCTTAAATATTTTAAAATTTCTTATGATATACCATATAAATATAAATGTATATATTTACTCTTTAAACTTTATTTTGCATACTCACTTTGACTATAAGTAAAAATTAAAAAATAAAAATAAAAACAAAAATTGCTCACATAAAATGAACTTGCTTACCTCAAACGACCCTGTTATAGTAGGTTGTTCTCTCATTAATGGTCAAAACCGCCCCATCTCATCTCCAAAAGGCCACCTCCACAGTGACCCTGTTTACCTCAAACGACCCTGTTATAGTAGGTTGTTCTCTCATTAATGATCAAAACTACCCCATATCCTCTCCAAAAGGCCACCTGCACATCGAACCTGTTATAGTAGGTTGTTCTCTCATTAATGGTCAGAACCACCCCATCTCATATCCAAAAGACCACCTCCACAATGACCCTGTTTACCTCAAATGACCATGTTATAGTAGGTTGTTCTCTCATTAATGGTCAAAATTGCCCCATCTCATCTCCAAAAGGCCACCTGCACAACGACCTTGTTTACCTCAAACGGCCCTATTATAGTAGGTTTCTCTCTCATTAATGGTCAAAACTACCCCATCTCATCTCCAAAAGGCCACCTCCACAACAACCATGTTTACCTCAAACGACCCTGTTATAGCAGGTTGTTCTCTCATTAATGGTCGAAACTCGCCCATCTCATATCCAAAAGGCCACCTCCACAACGACCTTATTATAGTAGATTGTTCTCTCATTAATGGTCAAAACTGCACCGCCCCATCTCATCTCCAAACGGCCACCTCCACACTTTCTCTCTCAAAGATCAAATAAATTAACAATCTCTCTAATAAATACAAAAAACCACTCTGCCGAAAATAATAAATCATGTTTTTAATTTTTCAATTTAAAAATACTTTTAATTCATTGATAATTTATTTATTTTTAATTCCAAATAATAAATTAACTAAAATCATAACAAAATATATTAAAATTCATTATCCTTACAATAATATTTTATTTTAAAAATATAATGAAAAATTTCAAATCTTACACCATTATCATGAATAAACATACATACTTACAATTTCCACTAAAATTTCCATATTAAAAATAATTTTATTTTATAAATTTTATAAATTATTTTTAATTAAAAATTTATAATGAAAAATTCTAAATCTTACATTATTATCATGTAATATATTTGATTACATTATTGTCATATTATTGTCATGTAATATATTTGATTCCATCGTCGCATCACTTACAATTTCCAATTTCCAATTTAAAAATTTATATGAAAAAATCTAAATCTTACATCATTATCATGTAATATATTTGATTACATTATATTGTAATATATTTGATTACATTATCATGTAAGTTGCATCACTAGCTAATATATTATATTTGTATTCAACCAAATTTTATATGTGAAATGACATTTTTCATTTGTAGCAACTTCAATGTCTAAATGGCATAATTTAAGGAGATTGGATCCAAACTAGCCTTATTGCATATTTTCATAATATTTTTTGTTTTTTTAACAAAAAGTAGCAACTTTTTATTGTTTTTGAAGTAACTTGTAGAGCAACTCTACTCGTTGTCTACAAAATTTTAGGTTAACATGATTATGTATGGGATAACATTTATTCAAGAAAGTATGGGTTAATTATCATTGTTTCCTAATGGACTTTGTTTTTGTCTCTATCACTATAGTGTATTTAATCAAGCATTTCATTCTTAGTACATGAAGGAATAGTACACCCAAATTCTTTCATCGATATGTCTCCTAATTGCTACAAGTTTAAGTCTAAATAGTTCAACAAAATTATATAAGAACCAAATTAAACCAAAATCACAAAAGAACATGAACATAATAGAAGCTTTGCTCTAATACTTCTATATGTTGCATTGACAAGTGACTAATCCTTAACTAGTGTAACACATGTACCCAACCCTTGGGTATACATTTAAAATGAGGGATCTATATTCGGACATCATGTATATGTCCATAAGTACTCAATACGTCAGATATTTCAAAGTACATCAAAATACTCAAAATTCACATTATCTGCATTTAAGTGCATATAGATCCTTGTGCCCTCTAGGGACATGCAAAAGTGCTCACCCATGACACTTTTTTGAAGATAAGAAAATAATGTATTTTTTATAAATCTTATGTTTTCATACTTTGTCTCACCAACCCTCCTAACACTCTATAAACCCTAAAATAAATATTGAAATCACAATGATCATTTGTTGGTGGTGGACAATTTGGCACTGGTTTGGTAGCTAAAAACTCATAATAGTGGATTTGGCAACATGTTTTCAATGGATGTGACACTAACCAATGCTTGCAATGTCTCATCATCCATATATGTATAAGTATGTAATATTAATGATTATTTTATAAAGTTTATATGTTTTTAAAAGCTTACTAATTTAAACATTAATATATTTTAATATTTATAAGTTTGGGACAGGGTCCCCCATATCCTACCACCGACGTACAATGTCATCCCTAAAGTTTTGAGGAGTCTCTCTAGATGCATTAGGTATGGATTCCCAAGTACAAGAACCCCGGTGTAATATATCTTAATCATCTATCACCATGAAACTATCAATCAAAAAATGATTGACCTTACATACATTAAAAAAAACTCCACCTTGTTTTAATTAAAATTTAAAATGTGAATAAAACAATAAAAAATATGGATACATAATCTCTATAATAAATAATTTTTGAACTTCAAAGAAAATCTCACTAACATTAATTAAAAATAATTTTCTTTGCATGAGTTATAATAATGAATTCTATAGTATAACTCAATTTCAACCACATCACTCTTTCTAAATCACAACCCTTGATGATTAAGCCCTTACCAACGATAATTCCATTTCAACCACATCACTCTTTCTAAATTACAACCATTGATGATTAAGCCCTTACCAACGATCAGATGTCAAGGCAACCTCCTTGAGTTGGAAAGCAAGTTATAGCCAAATTGACAAACATATAATAATCATGTTTCATAAATGTTATACTGAAATATATGCATGTAAACTCTTTAAAATTTAATAATAAATATAGAATTCTCCAAAATACAAGATTTTAAAACAAATAATTCCCTTTTCATAGTTGGAAATTCCAACCATTCATTGATTTGTGTCAAATTCCAAGAGGGTTTCCTTAATTTTGGTGTTATCTTAGTAGTCAAAGATATGAAAAGTTCTAATTTTACCTAAGAAATTAAAGTCAACAATCAGAACTTCTCATACATACATCAAACAATTACATGACAATTACTTTTAAGTCAACCAACCTATGAAATAACACTCAGATGGGGTGTTAACGAGGGTCACAAACATACATGCATGTTGCCAAGTCGCCACCCCACCATGTATTGATAGCTCAAATCATGAGATGGATGAAATAGTTATTACCACCCGCCATGAGGAGGAGAGGGGTAAGAGGAAGGAGTACAAACTCCCCTCCAATGTTTGAAATGATGATTTCATGAGGGTTTCCACGGATCAGGGATAGTGATAAGATGCCTAAGTTCATGCTCAGAGTCTGCATTGCATGGAATTTGAGTACATATTGCGAAATGGGTAATGATAATTTGGTAAGGCGGGGTCACAAGAAGCTTAGTCAAATTAGCGTCTCTAGTGGCATGGGGATACTCTTATCTAGTGGATAGAATTCTTCAGGAATTTTCGCATGTTCTCAATTGATTGAGAGAGAGAAAAAGTGTTGCAACCGACTATTGACAGGCCCAGGAAGCATCTTTGGTCAGGACCCAGGTATTTCTTTGTACTTCCTTTGGCATTCATGTTCGTTGCTTTGGTTTGTTCGGCTGGTTCGGTGTGGGGAGGGGTGTTGGTTTTCGGCCAAGATAATTTGGTTGATCCTTGGGTAGGCTCTGAAGGAAAGGGTGGGGAATCCCTATACCTCTCTTTTTTCCCCCCTCCTTTGGTTCGTTTCCACCCTGTTAGGATTGTTGTTTTAGTCTATCCAGGTCTTTTATTAGTAGTATTCTCCTTGTTTAAGATGATGATTGGCTCAAGAAGGGATGTGGGTAGGTGCAAAAAGACTTCCAAGGCTGGGCCAAGAAGGGCCTCTACCTCTGATACCCAAAAACCTTCATCCAAGTCTTAAAGAGAGGTATGGGAAGCTACGAGAGGTTTCATTGAGAACTATTCTGCAAAGGCTAAACAAGAAATGAAGGTGCTAGAAAAAGAGGCCAGAGTTAAAAGGCAGAGTCTCACCAATACTCAATACTTGGAGGAAATTCAGGAATGGATAGAAGACTCAGTCTATTCTAGAACATGGGATACTAAGTTTTTCAGAATAGTTGAAACTTACTGGTCAAATGTTTAAATGTCCCAACCAGAAAGGAAGAACAAGATATACTTTATACCATAAGGATTTATGAAGGAAAATTCGAGGCCATGTGTAAATTAGTTTTTAGCATTGGAATATCAATCTCTCTAACCACGGAGGAAAACGAAAATCAGAAGCATGAGGAGGTCTCCTTAGGTTTAAATGGAACTCAATGAATCCCATTATGATGAATGAAGACCCGCATCCTTCAGGGACTACTTAGGACAAGAAAAGAAAAATCATTGTGGGACTGCTTAGGACAAGAAAAGAGAAATCATTGTGGAGACAAAGGGACCTGTTAGAATATAGAAGAATGTGTGCTCATTTTACCATTAACAATACCCTCATCACCGAACCATAGGCCAAAGCCACCGTCCAAGCACCTTAAACTTGACTGAGAATTACTTCGGAAGCAAACCCTAGGCTAGATAGCCAAACAAGGTGTAGCGCATCTTCCTCCAAGGATAACGCACCAACAATAGCTGATCAGATAGTCCAAACCCTAGCCAAGAGATAGTCCAAGCCAATACTGAAAACCAGTTGTTATCGCAGCTGCACCTGCAACCCTCCTCCACATGTGCGCACCAAACTGGGAACTTCAGTGCGCACAACCTGGGAACTGCAATTTTGAGATGTGTCAAAATGAGAACTGGCACCCTGTATTTATACTGGTTCTACCAGATTTGTTGGGGCCGATTTCTCCTTCTAGATATGTGTCTGTTCAGTATATTATTATTATTTTTGGCCGACTTCTTCTCTTGGAGGCTAATAACCTAATATTAATTATTTTCTTGAGCCGACAAAACTTCTAGGGTTATTAGCCAAGTCATTAGGGTTTTCTCTTGCTTTCCGGAGTCTTTTGTTCTCGTCAGGTTCACACATGGAGGTAAATACCTCCTGCAGCTACCATAATATTAACACTCCCTCCTAGATAAGGAGGTATTACAGGTAATGGACTTGAGCACAAAAATATACCATTTACTCGGTAGCATCAATATAGTCGTCTAGACTATCTCATGACTAGATCATGAGCATCACCATCACCATCAGCCGCATCATCTCTCAAAACCATACTTCATATGAGTAATTAGACATGATGTTGAATAATTCACTCACACCATAGAGTGATACAAGAGCCACTCTTATAATCTAGAGGATTAAATGATCTGAACCAATTTTCGTCTTGAAAATCTATGTTCATCATTTGTCTGTATGGTGATTATTTTCAATAAATTGTTGATAGTCTTCAAGGCATTTAGAACAAAAATAGAACACAACTATGTCTATTCATAGTAGTACATAACTACAATCCAGTGGTACACTACTACACCAAGTAACACACAAGTACTTGATCAACAATGTATGGTTGTGAACAGTGGAACATATCCACCACAATAGTCCTCATCTATTGTCATACAGTCTTCATAACAAACATCTGATAGAAACCTGCATAGAAACAATGTTATGATATAGACTGAATTATCTGGGCCAATCTTTCACTCACATCTGTGAGCTCTGAAAGAATATATGCCTCATGAACAATGGAACATATCCACCACAGTAGTATATCTCTACTATCTGAAGACAGGTAGTCTCCATAACAATCATCTAATGCCATCCTGCACAGAAAATATTGTTAAAAATAAACTGAATCATTTGGGCCAATATTTCACTCATGTTTGTGAGATTTGAAAGAATATTTTCCCTCATTAGCAATGGGCTATATGCCCTATTCTTCTCAACAAGGAAGAAGGATTGTTTCTGATTTCTGAGCATGGACCATTCCCCACCCTAGGCCATTCTTCCTACACTAATCAAAGTGCACCCTGGACATAATGTATAAACACTAAGGAATGTCTGAGTTTGGACCATTCCTCACCCTAGGCCATTCCTCCTACACTAATCAAAGTGAGCCCTGGAGAGAATGTATAAACCCTAAGGAATGTCTGTCCTGGACCATTCCCCACCCTAGGCCATTCCTCCTACACTAATCAAAGTGCGCCCTGGAGAGAATGTATAACCCTAAGGAATGACTCTCCAGACCATTTCCTCTATTAACCATAAGAGGAAAAGACTATCCTGCATCAACCTCCAAAACAGACCATTCCTCATGCTAACCACAATGAGAAATCGTTGTCCGGTGAGGCGAGCCAGTCTTCTTGAGTAACCCTCAAGAAGAGAGACTGCCCTAGACCACTCCCCGTGTTAACCACAATGGGAATTCATTGTCTATGATACATCAACAATCAGACTACTTCCCATGTTAACCACAATGGAAAGTGACTATCCGTCAGAAGTCTCAATCCACTTTCCGAACAGGAAAGCATATGTCCAAGATGGACTATTTTTCAAATTTAAAAATGAATGTCTTCAATAATGTTTTCAGTGCTCCCTCCAAATCTTGGAGAGTCATTTCTTCCTTTTTCAATAAGAAGGAAGTTGTTTCCACGAGCTCTTGCTTGAGTACGCAAACTCCTTCATCTTGGATAGAAGCTTTACCAAAATGTCTGCTTATCTGCTCATCTGTGGAGTTATGTATTGGAGAACCATTTTCTCCTTTCTGGACTTCATCATGGATAATGTAATGCTTGATTTCAAATGTACTTTAGTCTGGAACACTGTGAAGGCTTCATGTAGATCTGAACAATAGAGTATATCATAGTTGGAAAACTGGAACATATCTATGTGGCACTTCTTATGTCATCATGAGATCTGATCTACTGAGTAGTCATCTTGATGTTATAGGGAATCTTCACTGCACTTCTGTTGTGCACTGGAGGTTCTTCCACCAAGTTATCTTCTTCTATCTGCATACAAGGGTCTCTTTCTGGTATGTCTCAAAGTCTTGAGATTGCTCTTCATACGCTCTTTATTCAATTTCTCTGGAGAACATTCTTTGTATTCATCTGAAGTAGAACTCCAACTCATGGATGTTGCAGATGATATAATGACTCATGTGGAGATGAGTCTGGTGTACTAGAACAAGTAATCATCATAGTATTCTCCCTCCATCTGGGAGAACCTCTAGTTCTAGATCTTTGCAATGCTATCATTCATAAGTTTTCCATACACTGTTCTTCATCACGACTTTTAGTTCCTCTGCTTGATTGCTTTTATTGAGTTTATATCAGGCTGACAGTATTATGATTCTTGATACAATGACTAGTTGTTCTGGTTTTTCTTTCTTTCTTGGAATCTTCATGTGTTTCTTTATTTCTCGAGTCATATAGATTCCATGCCATAGAGATTCCATTTCTTCCTTTCATCATAGGATCACGGATCTGGATGGACAACCAGGAATACTTTAAGGCTTCTCTTCAAAGAAGTCTTCTTCTGTGGTTGAACTGAACACGTACTGTCTTTCATGGCTGCTACCATGGATATATGTATTTCATCATCTTCAATGGATCATAGGATTAGCTCCCTCCTAACCCTTGCTTCATGTAAGAGTGCATATAATCAGCTCCCTCCGTCTAACAAAGTCCACGCTTCCATCTACATCCTTATTGTCTTCTGCAATGTATAATTAGCTTTCTTTCTTTCGTCTTGTTGTCTTTCTACAATACGTCATGAGTCCTTTTCCAATTTTCTCTTGATTGTTGACTTCTTTCTGTCTTTGCTTATTCTAAGTCTTTTCATGATTAATTTGGCTTAATGGCTTCCACATGATTTTCATTTCATCCTTTCATGTGTATTATCTAATGATATCCATTTTCATCTTGTTTGTTCTTTCATAGGTATAGTTCTTCTTGGAACACATTATCTTCCAAGAGATATATATATACAAGATATGTACAGAGACGATGCAAATAAGATATATATACAAGAAATGAGAAGAGTGTTGTTACCTTTTAGAAGAATAAGTCTTTTCCATCCTGCTTAGTCTTCTTTGTAGGTTCCTTTTCTTCGGCAATCGATGTTTCATGTTTCTCCTTTCTTTTCTTTAGCTCGGGACACTGATTCTTGTAGTGACCGTACTTTTGACAGTTGAAGCATTGTACTTTTGAAATGTCTTTCTCTTGATTTGGCTTCCTCCTTGAACTAAAATTCCTTTTGTTCCTGAATTTCTTGAATCGTGTTGTGAAGGCTTGATCATCGTACTTCTTTTGGGGTTTCTCTTTTGCATTGATCCTTGATTCTTCTTGAGCACAGCAAGTTCAAAGTTCTTCAAATGTCGGGTACTCCTTCCTTGTGTTCATGCTTGCGGAAAATACATCCCATGTCTTGGGAAGACCATTGAGTACTATGTTCACCAATTCCTTCTCTGAAGTGATCTCTTCAATAGCTTGTAGTTGATCTATTTACTGGGAGATTCTTACAAAGTATGATGTTATGCTATCATCATCATTCATCTTCATGCCACGGAGCTCATTCTTCAGACTCATAACTTGTCCAATGTTTCTGACTGAGAAGAGATTTGTTAGGAAATCGTACATCTTCTTCGATGAGTCAATATGGGAGATGTAGGGTATCAAGTGGTATTTTATGGAATCCACTATGATACTCATGGCATTGATGTCAACATCTTTGAACGTCTCCATAGCTGCAACGTTCTGAGGTTCCTTCTCTTCTCCTTCTTCAAACTCTGGCTTCACAATCTTTCCTTTCACGATATCCAACACTTTATTCTTGGCAAGGATGAGGTCAATCCTTGTCTTCCATGCTCTGAAATTAGAGGCTCCATCTAAATTGTTCTTAGACTTCATATATTTCATCATGGCTGCTTGACTTGGTCAAACCCTAGATTTGACCAGAAATCCAAGCTTCATGTCTTGGCTTGCTAAGAGTATCAGGAGATGCGCTAGGCTAGAGCGCATTGATCTATCTGAAGATTAGGTCAATCCCTTCACTTAAGGTACCTCAACAAGAGGTTTAGGGTTTCTGCAATTGCACCTGCTAGTAACCCTAGCTGCAGTGTCTTGGAAGTTGCTTCTGCTAGTAACCCTAGCGGCAATTCCTCAGCGAGCTCAATATTCTAGCGGCTATGTTTCCTTCCAGCATTTAAACTGAATGAAGGAGGTGTGGGCCCATAACTTGTTAGAATATAGAATAATGTGTGCTCGTTTTACCATGGACGATACCCTCGTCACCCAAACATAGGCCGAAGCCACCCTTCGAGCACCTTAACCTTAACTGAGAATTACTCCAGAAGCAAACCCTAGGCTAGATAGCCAAACAAGGTGTAGCGCATCTTCCTCCAAGGATAGCGCACCAAGCTGATCAGATAGTCCAAACCCTAGCCAAGAGATAGTCCAAGCCAATACTGAAAACTAGCTGCTGTTGCAGCTGCACCTGCAACCCTCCTCCACATGTGCGCACCAAACTAGGAACTGCAGTGCGCACCAACTAGGAACTGCAGTGCGCACCAACTAGGAACTGCAGTGCGCACCAACTGGGAACTGCAATTCTGAGATGTGTCAAAATGATAACTGGTGCCCTACATTTATACTGGTTCCGCCAGATTTGTTGGGGCCGACTTCTCCTTCTGGATATGTGTCTGTTCAGTATATTATTATTATTTATGGCTAACTTCTTCTCTTGGAGGCTAATAACCTAATATTAATTATCTTCTTGAGCCGACAAGACTTCTAGGGTTATTAACCAAGTCATTAGGGTTTTCTCTTGCTTTCTGGAGTCTTCTATTCTTGTCAGGTTCACACGTGGAGGTAAATACCTCCCACAACTACCATAATATTAACAGGACCAACATAGGAGAATGCTCAATTCCCACCTGGTTGATGTCTGGTTTCTCTTTCATTTATCTGATAATAGTTATAGTAATAAACAACTATCTTTATTAAGGACTTCTATTTGTAATTCAATATCTAGAAGGTCTATCAAGTTTAGTATTTAAATGAGTTTGATGAATTCCAACTGGTTAGGGGTGTGATTTCCCTTGCAGCAGGTCCTCACTAGACTTTGTCGTGATCATTTTTTGTATATAATATGAAAATATAGATGTTTTTAAATTTATTTGATTAAGATTTAATTTAAAGATAATAGAAAGTCTATCAAGTTTAGTATAAACAAGTTTGATGAATTCCAACTAGTTAGAAGTATGATTTCCCTTGCAGTGGGTCCTCACTAGACTTTGTCGTGATCATTTTTTTTGTATATAATATAAAAATATAGATATTTTTAAATTTATTTGATTAAAATTTAATTTAAAGATAATAAAAGATAACAATTAGGAGTTTAATATACCTAATTAAACCACAAATTTATGACACTAAAAGACTTACCCAGAAGTAATAAAAGACTTACATTTATAAGAATGTCACTAATAATTTATATGAAAAATATTGTAATATTAAAAGATAATATTTGAAACAGTTTGTTTTTAACCAAAACTAATAATAAAAAAAATTATAAAAATAACTATATGAAAAATATTGTAATATTAAAAAATAATATTTTTCTCTCTTTATTAAAATTATATTACCCAGAAGTAATAAAAGACTTAAATTTATAAAAATGTCACTAATAATTTATATGAAAAATATTGTAATATTAAAAGATAATATTTGAAACAGTTTGTTTTTAACCAAAACTAATAAAAAAATTAAATTTATAAAAATAACTATATGAAAAATATTGTAATATTAAAAGATAATATTTTTCTCTCTTTATTAAAATTATATGATAATTATTTTTTATTTATTTTCTCATTCATAAATTCATTTTATGAATGATGATTTGATTTAAGTGTGAGAGAGTAAGATGTAAAACTCATTTACGCTTTTATTACATACCTATATATTCTCCAAATCACATTCTCCATATGAAACTGACCGGTGGCTCCTCATACATCAACAGTATATGCTACCTTCAGCTGCGACTGGTATTATACAGGCATCAACTAAGAGTAGCAGACGCCTATCTACCTTATTTCTAAATCACCAAGCTCAAGAGTGTTATAAATTGTGGTAACTAGTAGCTAACCACCATTAAACAGTGATGATTATACAAAATCCGACCCAACCTTCTGACTTCTAAGCAACTATACTGCATCAATATGAGCCTATTTGTCACCAGACTGACTGATCTTCCCCTATTCAAAAGCAAGTTTTGTGTCAAAACTACTAAGGCATATGGAAAAAGCCTGAAAAGCTGAGAGTGGATAGCGATAATCCATTGTGAACATGTTCTTTCCAACCTTTCCAACCTTTCCAAATTGGAGTATGGCCTTATCATAATCATTCTGAGAAACTGAAGGATTAGGCTCAGGCGCTGCAACAAGCTGAAAATTCTTAACAGAAGCCACTGTCACACGCCCCCTGAAATTCAAACACCAAGAAAGTCTGACCTGCAAAAATAGAGAGAAAAATATCATATCACTAATAGTTCTGAGAACCTGGAAAGAGAAACTGATTTAAAACTATGGAGCAAGCTTAAAAGATATAAACACCATGGAACCATTGCACTTTAAGAAGCTTCCAAGATATAAACACCATGGAACCATTGCAATTTAAGAAGTAAAACACAAATTAGAAGCATCTGACCTCAGTTTTCCAACTTAAGTATTGCTACCCCTTGACATATCCTCTGCATCAAGAGAAATAATATACTCTGTACTGGTAGCCTGCCTGAATTTTCGAGCAGCAAGAAGAAATTTTCCATTGTCAGAAAGAGCTGCAAAAATAGTTCTCAAAGTTCAGGTCTCCATTGTTTATCCTGCATCTTTAAAGTTCACATATTTATTTAAAGAAGTTGGATACATGGACTATCCATTTCACCCAACGCTTCTGCAACAAACAGTTGAGGGAAGAGTAATTGACTAGTCATTTCCTACATATAAATCAAATATAAATGGGATGTCACAGACTCAACATTCCTTGTTGTCAAATAAGGCAATGTGATCATCAAGATACCAATGTTGATGCAATCCTAAGGTGAACTTCAGAAGAAATCAACAAGTAAATATTGAATAATATTATTATAAAGCTAGCATAACTTAAATAAGGGGAAATCAAAGGTTCTCAAAATGGGAAGGGAAAACTTCATGAGCTCATTTACCTTTAGTTTGTCTTTTCACATGTTGCATGGGCATGTATTCTCAGTAATGGGCACCCCCCAGAGACATCTACATACTGGGTACCTAACTCAATAGTACCAAATATCCCAAAAACACCCACATAATTCTCATATAGGGAAACTGATATCCCCACCAAAAGAAGGGAAAAAAATAAAAGCAAGCATGGAAAAAAGTCCAATATCGCCAACTCTAAAAGCACATCAATACACAAAATGCCAATGGACGCAAGGAAAATGAACTACTAGGAAAATGAACTACTAAGAATAACAACTAAGAAAGAGAGATAGAAATTGAAATCATATTAATATACTTGAACCTTCAGGAACCAAAAAAATAGTCAATGGGACTGAAAGACAACACAACATGTAAGGTGCATCTAATGAGGAAGTCCAATTTATCTTTCTTGAAAACAAATTTAAATATATAAATAAATAAAAAACAAACAGAGAGAATAGTTAGAATCTTACTAGAAAATCATTAAAACAAAGAGGTCTACACTTGAAGCATACTCTACAAAGCCTAGATACGTGGGACCTAGTAGGTACACCATATGTTATAAATGAGATCTGAAATGAGTGGAGGAATAGCAAAGTGAGCCATTATCTATGACACTGAAGTAAAAAAAATCCTGGTCCAGAATGTTCATAGCAATAGAATCATTATAACCAGGAAGAAGTCAAGGATGTACTCTCTTCAACATATCCAGTGTTATATGTCTTGCATATCAAGAGATGGTTGTATCTTGATTTTTTATTATGGGGGATCTATTCCTCCACCTTTAAGACTGCTTCTACCTCTATATACCTCTCACTCTCCTGGCATTCAAGGTAAAAAATCCTTGGACCCTATTTATCCCTCAGATCTTCCATGCTTTGCCTCCAAGTCATCATAAGTTATGATTCATCCCAATGACAAACAAACCCATGCATTGTCTGAGCACCATTCCAATAGTATCAGATTCATAAAGGGATCATTTCTCCCTAAATCAAATGAAACGGGTCTAAACAATGATGTGATTGTCCTTTGTTTCTCAGGGCTTGCTACACCTCATATTGTATGAGGTTCCAAATTTTGATTTCATTCACATTAATGGAGATTTGCAGCTAGTATCTTGGAGCATTAGACTCACTTGGGAGGATTCATATTCATGGAGCCCCTTCTCTTCTTGGTATTGGATCATTTGATGGAGGTTTTTGGTTTGGGGGAGTCTCACTTCTCCTTCGTTGGATGATTGTGCTTGCTGGTTTGGTGGTTTTCTCACGTGTACTTGTTGAAATAATGTAACTGCAAAGAGTATTCTTATTATTATTGATATATTATTTATAGGATCAATCCCCATTGTGGATTGATCATGTCGGTAATTGTATTAGGACCAAATCCCCTTTTGCGGATTGGTCAATAGACAATTGTAATAGGCGGAATAAGAAGTCGACCCCAACAGTTATTATTAAGACCCAGAAATATCATAAAGGTGGGTTTACCCACCCAGAGTGAGAAGTCGGCCCTACCAGTGAAGACACATCACACGTGCCAGACTTGTATATATAGAGAGGCTAGCGCCTCACTTTACACACACAACACACTTGCTCATTCTAAGAGGCAAGTTGTGACGTACCAGTTAGAGAGAGGGAGAAGAGTGGCGCATCTCTTGGAGAGGAATTTTTGTATTGGTTTGAGTTATCTCTTGACTTTGTATTGGCAATTTATGATAAGGAAGTTTTTGTTGGGTTTTCTTCCCCTAGAGGGTTTCCCAGGATAAATGTTGTGTCTCTTGTGAATGTGTATTTCTCAGTGATCTTGTTCTTATATTTTTCTTATCTATTGAAATGCAAAGAACTATAATAATGGAATAAAACATTAACATGGTATCAGAGCCAACCTGAAGGAAGCATATTTCGCAAGAGAAAAACGTCACTATTACCGTACATGAAAATTAGGGTTTTTCAAAAGTGAAGTTTTTCATCCCTAAAACTACCTAGAAAGTTGTTCCCTCCCCCAAGGATCAATTTGACATCATCAGAGCACCTTTTCAGTGGTTGGATCTCCCGGAAAGTGAAACCCTAGTTTCACAAAGTATTAGAAAACCAGAAAACCAGAGTACCAGAAGTACCAGAAGTACCAGAGTACCAGAAGTATCAGAAAACCAGAAGCACCAGTCCAGAAATACGCAAATCAGATTTGGAGGAGTAAAAGTTGGATTTTCAGAAATCTGACTACACCAACTAACTCGCCTCAGCTCAGCGCATCTATCCCTTGGATCAGAATTTCAAAATTCAAAGTTTGAAAAATTAGGGTTTCCTCATAAAACCCTAAGTTGCAGTTGCAGTCTCAGAACCAGTTGCAGTTGTAGTAACAGTTGCAGTAACAGTTGCAGTTTCATCCGTAGAACCAATTGCAATGACCCTTGAAGTTTTTGGTAATGATTATCGTTGCTACCAGATGGAGCCACTACCTGCAAATGCTATCCGAGGTATGTACTCACATATGTTTAATGGTTAAACCCTAAAGAGTATTTGCAGGAGAAGGGATCTCTTGTCATAGATATAGAAGGATCTCAAGATCCAACACATTTAGAGGAATGGTGCAACCCAGGTGTGATTATTCTAATATGCATCTATTCGTTATGAAATTATCTTGATCAGTGTTGCATGTTGAAGCTATGATCAAATTATTAGAAGGATTAAAAGTTGATCATAGAGCTTATCCTCTAACCTAACCTTCTGTCAAGATAACGTATTGTCTTAGTACAACAGACATGTTGAAGAAAGCAATCGTCACTTGAGTGAAGGAGACCTGGAAGAAAAGCAAGCACTCACTCTTGAGGACAAGGCTCCAGGTTTGATTAATCAAGATTCAAAGGTACACATGACAAGCTGATGACTATAGTTGAGATAGTAATCGTCGTAAAGTATTACACTTGATAGCATGTGAGAATATAGAGGTAAATACTTTGCCTGATATGACTAACACCTCCTCTAGGAGAAACCTCGTGTGTTAGTTCCAGATTTCCATGGAAGAATGCTTGGTCACAACACTATGAGAGTGTTGACCTCATTTCGTATTGTATTTCTTACCTTTAATCTTTGCTTCAGATAAATTATAAGTGATAACTCTAAAGGAGCTATTGTGATGATTGTTCATGCTATTGCTTTATATTATCAGAAGGATATTATTCTTGCTTGTTGCTTTGTTGACCTTGCTCCAGGTCACATGAGGAAGCTATAGCGAAGGTTGCAGAAGGAAACATGTTAAAGGAGAAATCATAAATGAAGCAATCATCAGTGGAAAAGAAAAAGGTGGGTCACTCAGAAGCTGCCATGACCCACGCTATTGAAGAATCCATGTGAGCTCTAGAAGATTAGCTCACATCAACTACAAGGTGCTACCATACATATGCAAAGCTGTCACAAGTTTACCAGAACTCAAGGTTGATCAAGAAGGCATATGCAATGGATGTGTGCAAGGGAAGAATATCAAGAACCCTTTTCCAAAGAGGGACAACAAAGCAGAAGAAGTATTGGAACTCATTCATTCAGACGTCTGTGGCCCAATGCCATCATTCTCCATTAATGGGTATGTATAATATGTATCATTCATTAATGATTATTCTCATAAAAGACCTGGATATATTTGAAGTGTTCAGCAAGATCAAGGAATTCAAGGCCTTGATAGAAAACCTTTCTGTAAGGAAGATTAAGATACTCAGGTCAGATAATGGAGGAGAATATACCTCAAAAGAGTTCGTGAATATCTGCAAAGATGTTGGGATCAAGATCTCCAACAAAATGGTGTAGCTGAATGGAAGAACGGAACCATGCTCGAAGTTGTGAAGATCAAGATATTTTTATGTGCTTATGGGTAGAAGTAGCAATGGCAGGCAGAAACGATTATCCCATAGTGCACTTGGGCTTAAGACACCAAAAGAGATGTTCACCGGAAAGAAGCCAGAGGTAAGCCATCTCAAAATATTTGGCTGTCCAGTGTTTATTCATATACCGAAAGAGAAAAGAAACAAGTTGGAACCCTCCGGAAAGAAGGGAATATTCGTGGGATACTGTGAGGTCTCCAAGGCCTTCAGAATCTACATACCTAGTCACCGCCACTTTGAGATCAGCAGGGATGTGATCTTTGATGAAGAAGAAGCACTTAAGAAATCAAGAAGATGCCAGCTTGCAGAAGTATACGAAGAGGAACCTGTAAATCCCAGGATTGTAGAATCCATGAGGGAAGTTCCCAGAGCTGCAGAACCAGAGAAGGAAGTCGTAACTTCCCCTGATGAGGAGACTCTTGAAGACCATGATATAACAAAAGTTCAAGAACCTCCTCAAATGATCTTCTCCCATAAAAGAAAGCTTGCTGGGGCAAGAGATATTATTCAAGATGGAGAGAAGTATGGTGTTCTAGAAGGAACCTCGAGACAGGTGAAAAGACCAAAGCCATTCTCCAGTTACACGGCTTTGATGTAGAAGAGGAGCCTACCTTCTTTGAAGAAGCCATTCAGAGGAAAGAATGAGAAGATGCCATGACGGAGGAATACCAATCCATAATGAAGAACGAAGTATGGGAAATAGTTCCCAGACCGAAGAATAAAGATGGGGTATCCTACAGATGGCTCTTCAAAATAGAACATGTTGTTGATGGAAGTATTGAGAAATATAAAGCAAGATTTGTCGCTCGTGGCTTTTCCCAGAATGAAGGCATTGACTATGAAGAGACATTCGCTCTTGTGGCCAGATACACTTCGATCGGGACCATCATAGCTCTTGCAGCTAAGATGAAGTGGAAGTTTCACCAGATGGATGTAAAGACAGCTTTCCTAAATAGGGTCGTCGAAGAGGAAGTGTATATAGAGCAACCTCAAGGATTGGAGGTTGAAGATAGGAAGTCTCATGTCTGCAAATTGAAAAAAGCCTTATACGAATTAAAGCAAGCTCCTAGAGCTTGGTATGGCCGTATAGACAGTCTCTTGACAAGCTTGGGATTTACCAAGAGTAAAGAAAATTCAAATCTCTACTTCAAAATCATGAACGACGAGCCAGTAATACTACTGTTGTATGTGGATGACTTATTCTTAACTGGAGAAGAAAATCTCATCACCGAATGTAAGAAGAGACTCGCTTCAGAATTTGAAATGAAATACCTCAGCCTAATACATTACTTCTTAGGTCTAGAGGTATGACAGAGTCCAGAGAAGATCTTCCTTAACCAAGGAAAGTACATGATCGAAATCTTAAAGAGATTCGACATGCTAGAATGTAAGTCCATGAATACACCCATGGAAACGAAGTTGAAGCTGTTGGTCGATACTTTGTCAGACTTGATAGATGCCACACTGTACAGACAGATTATTGGATCGTTGATGTACCTGATGAACACCAGACCAGACATTTGTTTTGCAATGAACACCTTGAGTCAGTTCCTGGTAGAACCTAGACGTGTTCACCCAGTGGCTGCAAAGCATGTGATAAGGTACCTTAAAGGTACAATAGATTATGGTCTCAGCTATGATGGAGATCATAAATTCACATTGAGTGGATATACTGATGCAAATTGGGCAGGAAGCGTTGCTGACAGAAAAAGAACTTATGGATGCTATTTCAGTTTGGGATCAACCATGATCTCGTGGTAGAGTAGGAAGCAATTCAGTATTTCTCTCAACACAGTGGAAGCAGAGTACATTGCCACATGTTCTACTAGCTGCGAAGCTATATGGCTTCAAAAGTTGTTGACAGGTCTATTTGACCTATAAATGGAAGCAACCACGATTCTATGTGACAACCAGAGCTGCATAAAGATGACAGGGAATCCTTTATTTCATGATAGGTCGAAGCACATAGAGATCCGCTATCATTACATCTGTGACATGGTGCAGAGAGGAGCCTTGAATCTCCTATATGTCAACACGGATGAACAGGTTGTTGATGTGTTGACCAAACCTCTATCTCGTGTAAAGTTTGAACACTTTTGAGATAAGCTTTGTATAGTCCGAAAGGACCCTCCCTGAAAGGGGGAGTGTATGATTCCTTGCTTCTGACCTCGCTATTAGACGTAAAGCAAGATGATGTGTGTTTCCTTGCTTCTGACCTCGCTCTTAGACGTAAAGCAAGATGTTTCCTTGCTTCTGACCTCACTATTAGACGTAAAGCAAAATGATGTGTGATTCCTTGCTTCTGACCTTGCTGTTAGACATAAAGCAAGATGATTCCTTGCTTCTGACCTCGTTGTTAGACGTAAAGCAAGATGATGTGTGATTCCTTGCTTCTGACCTCATTGTTAGACATAAAGCAAGATGATTCCTTGCTTCTGACCTCGCTATTAGACGTAAAGAAAGATGATGATGTGTTCCTTGCTTCTGACCTAGTTGTTAGACGCAAAGCAAGATGATTCCTTGCTTCTGACCTCAT
>ML818524.1:30071-40903 GCA_009831015.1 Picea engelmannii | reverse complement strand
GTAAAGCAAGATGATGATGTGTTCCTTGCTTCTGACCTAGTTGTTAGACGTAAAGCAAGATGATTCCTTGCTTCTGACCCAGTTGTTAAACGTAAAGCAAGATGATGTATACCTTCCTTCTGACCTAGTTGTTAGACATAAAGCAAGATGTGACTAACACTGAGCTACCAGCTTAACAACTGTGACATTGAGCCAGTGTAGAACTGTGATGTGCCAGTCTAGTGTTGTGATGAGGTATCATTTTTTACTGATACATATTGATTCAGATGATGATGGCATTCTTTCGAGAATGATGATGTTGTCGATGAAGAAAACTTCTGATGACTTATAGATATGCCAGCCAATGTTCCAAGATGATATTGACAATACTTTCCTTCTGATGCCACTGATGATGCAGACCTCTCTTACCTGATGTTGTTGAAGAATACCCTTCTTGTTAAGGGGGAGTGTTGAAATAATGTAACTGCAAAGAGTATTCTTATTATTATTGATATATTATTTATAGGATCAATCCCCATTGTGGATTGATCATGTCGGTAATTGTATTAGGACCAAATCCCCTTTTGCGGATTGGTCAACAGACAATTGTAATAGGCAGAATAAGAAGTCGACCCCAGCAGTTATTATTGAGAACCAGAAATATAATAAAGGTGGGTTTACCCACCCAGAGTGAGAAGTCGGCCCTGCCAGTGAAGACACTTCACACATGCCAGACTTGTATATATAGAGAGGCTAGGGCCTCACTTTACACACACAACACACTTGCTCATTCTAAGAGGCAAGTTGCGAATTACCAGTTGGAGACAGGGAGAAGAGTGGTGCATCTCTTGGAGAGGACTTTCTGTATTGGTTTGAGTTGTCTCTTGACATTGTATTGGCAATTTATGATAAGGAAGTTTTTGCTGGGTTTTCTTCCCCTAGAGGGTTTCCCGGGATAAATGTTGTGTCTCTTGTGAATGTGAATTTCTCAGTGATCTTGTTCTTATATTGTTCTTATCTATTGAAATGCAAAGAACTATAATAATGACATAAAACATTAACAATGCTTACCTTGTTTATCACCCCTTGGTTGCACATTTGATCATTATGGAGCATGCTATCTCGTTATGGTGTGATTTTGTTAATTATGCTTATCATGGATGTGCTACATCTTGTACTTGGATGAGGAGTATAGCCCCTTAGGGGTAGATGATGATGTTTGGAGGTAGATGCTTCATGATGTTGTTGGAGATTCCTAGTGACTAGGTGTGTTGATGTTGTATTGATGGGTTTCACTAAGACGGATGTTATACATGGCCCTCTTGTATTGGATCTATGGTGGGAACATATTTGAGGTTTCAATAGGTTAGCATTATGATTGTCCCTTTCTATTATGATGTTGATATGATCGGAGGATGTGTTGTGGTTGTGCACTTTACCTTGATGGGATTTCCCTAGGTGATATGACTAGACATTATAACATTTCATAGACTTCACCTCTGTGGAATGTACCTGATGATGTTAGTACCCTCATTGATGTATTTTTCCTAAGTTTGAGTTAGAGTAGGGGGGTATTACATATATATTGGATGACCAAACCTTTTTCTAAGGTTTGATTAGGTTTTATCATATCATAGTCCTTTGGTAGTGCGCCCTTGGTTCAAACCTAGGTGAAGCTTCTATCTTGTCATTCTGTTGTTATCATGGTAATCTTTACTAGGGGATACAACTTTTTTCCATGGTACAAGGAGAACACCCGCTCCCATCGGCACACATGTTCATGTTGATTTAATTAGTTAGTGACCATTGGGAAGTTAGACCATGGTTTTATTTAAGAATTTCATGTGAGGTTGATTTAACCATATAATGGTTAAATTAATTCAGTTTATTTACCTTGGAGGCTAATATATTGAGCACCCTACTTCGCTTGGGAGCTATTCACACTTGGAGGAGTTATTTGGAGGTTCTTTGAGGTTTTATGCATTCCTCTCTTTGACATGGTTTTGTAAGCTTCCATGGTTATTTTATTATTGATAGAGAGGTTGGCACATTTCTCTAAGGCACACTCTCTTGTGCACATGGTTTGGGGAAATTTTTGGAATACACCAGGATGGAGATCAATATGGTGTATATTTTAATAATATGATACACATATAAATACATGATCTATGACCTTTGGATTCATCTTCCAAGAGGTCTCTTGGAATCCCAATGACAATTCCTATTCACTTGTGGCTTTTCATTATCCTTCTCAAGTGAATAATACAAAATATCATAACCCTAAGTTCCAGGGAAAATTTTAAGGGCTATATATCGCCCATGGGCTAATTTTCCACGTTTTTTCCAAAAAAGAGGTTCATCAATTTCCGTTTTTTCTAAAAGTTATTTGCCCAAATTCTATAGAATAAAATTATTTTTCCTTAAAAATAGCCCAAATTTTATAGAAAATATATAAAATCCTTAGAAATTTGAATATTTTTACAAAAATATCGTCAAACATTTTATAGTTTGCATATTATGGACTATTAATATTCGCCAAGGTTTCTACATTCTTAGATAAATTTTCATCCTTAAAATTATCCCAGGCCCTAATAGATTAGGTTTCCAGCATCCCCCCCCCATAATCTGAAGGGGTGTAAGTGACTCCAAGTAGAGACCTGAAATTTGGAAGTGCCAATGGTTGAATGTGCTCTCTTAATCTTGTGGTTTTGGGATGACCACAAATGAAATGGCTAGCAAAAGTTGATACCTTCTACTAAATGGTGGTTTAAGGAAGACCACAAACTCTAGAACTTGGCTCTAAGGCTCAATGGTTCCCGAAAATTTTCCTAATTTATATAGAGGATGATGTCTTTCGCTAATTAGAAGTGCTCTCAAATGGTGATTTAAAGATGACCACAAATTGTTGCCAAGCAAACGTTGCAAGTCTACTACTAAATGGTGGTTTAAGGAAGACCACAAACCAAATCGTGCCAATAGAATGTGGCTCCAACTCTGGCTCACTTGTTTGTGCTCAATTGATAGGACTTCAAAACTTGAAGCCTGACTGTCAATCATTAATATTATTCCATGTTGTTAAAAAGAAAGTGAAAAGATGAAAATATTTTCACTACAAGATGTGTCAATGCTTGAGAATGAATTCTTCGATATGAGTGATATATCTTCTTGGTTGTTGATGACCATTGCAAGAAGTGATCCACCCATAGAGATTTTTACTCTTGTAGATTTCTTACATTTGAAACATCTCTCTAAAGGATGATTAACAAAAATTTAGTTAATCAATTTTTAAATTATTTCTTCAAAATATTGACATTAATTTTTATTATATCATAATTTTTATTCATTAATCCCACATGAAAATCACCACCAAATGAAATTTAATCAAGTTTGATCCTCATAATTTGATTTTATAGGCAAAATCATGATTTTTATTCATCAATCCCACATGAAAATCCCCAAGGAATCAAATTTATTTTACCTATCTAATATTAAATTATAATATAATTTTTAATTTAAATTAAAATATTAAAATAAAAAATAAAAAAGTGTAAATATCAAATTATTAAAAAAGCATTAATATTATTTATTATTAGATTTTAAAATTAAAATTATGTTATTATTTTAATGGTTTAATAGATGAATGATAAATATTATTTGTAACGATATAATTTAGAAAATTTAAATTATATTAAATTACAATTTAATTAATAAATAATTATATAAAATAAGGAGATATGTGTTATTGTGAACAATAAGGATTTAAAACTATTTAAAATTTTTATTTTATATAGATTTCAAATTTATTGTGAAAGTTTAATATATTGTTGTTTTTCCATGTTTATATTACGGACCAAGTTGCGCTCACTCCTTCTCATTACTTAATTATGTAGCAATGTAACAATGTTCATAAAAAATTATAATAAAATATTTATGTTACTTACTTATTTGAAAGTTATAAAAATAATCAAAAAAACATTATATATTGTATTAAATTATTACCTAGATATTAAACTTTTTCAATATTTTTGCCTAATTCATTAATTTTAAAAAACTAAAAAGTAATTATACAAACTCTAGTTTCAATTTTAAAATTGTAATAAATATATAAAGATTCAATTGTAAAGTATTTTACAATCCTTTGTACCTACACTAAACACTAATCATTACTTCTTTAAAAACATACAATATTTGTTTTTAAAGTTTCCACAAAGAAAAAGACTACTTAAAACCATACATAATATTTATTTGTGAAACATCACCATACATAATATTTATTTGTGAAACATCATACAGGAAAAAAGACTATAAAAACTTAAACCTTATACTTTTTCAAACAATAAACTATAATAGTTTATGTCCAGTTTCTCAACCTATATTTTACAATATTCTTAATATCATCAAATTGTATGATCCCACAAGATCCATTAAATTCAAAATTATTATTTATGATTTTTTTTTTTAAAGATAATGTCTAATTTTTTTATACAACAAATTTAGTTTTATAATATTTTTAATATTATCAAATTGTATGATCTCACCAGGTCCATTAGATTTAAAATTATTATTTATGAATTTAAAAAAAAACAAATAATGTTTATATTTTTTTATGCAACAAATTTAGTTGCCCAACAGGCTTGGCACAAGCTCGGGATCTTTTACTCTCTTGTAAACCCAACCGTGAGGGTCGTAGTCTTCATCAGGGAAAATGTCATCTAAACTAGGAAGCAAATGTGGAGCAGCTTTGATTGTGGTGTTGTGTTTGGTGTGGTGCTCTGATTGATCTCGTTAGAAAAATGTGTTCTCGTCAGCCTGAGCAACTTCGCCAGGATTTTTCCGTCTGTTTCTTGGTGCAACGTTGTCGTTTTTGGAGAAGCATTTATAATTTCCTTTCGTGGTCTTAAGGTGAAAGGAAATGTGGAAAAATCCTTCCTTCATTTTCCTAAAGTTTCCATAATTAATCATAATACTTCAATTTTTTTTTATAAATATTGTTTAAAAAGTTAAAAGAATACTCCACCAACCATTAATAAAATTCTTATAATTAATCATAATATTTCAATTTTTTTGGATAAATATTATTATAAAGTTAAAAGAATACTCCACCAATCATTGAATAAAATTGTTAATTTATATTTTAATGTATTTTTTCATTTCTATTTTCAAAGTATTTTCTCATTTGTATTCTCAAAGGGTAATGGGTGAGGAAGCTTTTCAAGACCACTTTATATCTATAATAATTGATGCAATTATTTAAGGAGGTCAGATTTCTTTTAAGTGGTTAGGGGGTTGAGTTATCAAGGAAGTAATATGGGTGGGATTTTTTAAAGTGGTTAGGGGTTGAGTTATCAAGGAAGTTATATGGGTGGGATTTTTTTAAGTGATTAGGGGTTGAGTTATTAAGGAAGTTATATGGTTGGGTTGGGTAGAGAATTAAGAACAATTTTAGTAGGTTTTATGGTTAAGAACATGTGTTTTTTCTAACAAGTTACAAGTGTTGTGTTATGATTTACATACTTAATCATGGCACAACAAATATTCAAATAATTAAAAGTAATTATTTTATATATAATTACTAGGCAAAGTCCATTTCTTTGGGGTTTTTTATCATTTGGAGTTTTTGATCATTTGTCATGTATTTTTTTACCAATTTGCAAAAAATTATTAGAAATGCAAATTTCAGTTGTTAAATCTGCATAATCTCATTATTTGAGGTTAATTTGTTTATATATTCAAAAATGTAATTTAAAAAACAAAAAAAATGGGATTTCACCAACAATTTTATTGCAAAATTCCAATGATAATTGCCAAAATAATAAAAAATGTAGAACTTTTAAACTACACTAATCTTAATCAACAAATAAATTAGGATATATGCAAGTTAATTTTTCCAGGTGCCAATAAGATGTCATCCTTGAGCTCAGGTGCCAATTATTACTGGTTTTTCTGGTATTATCCAAAAGTTGCAAAAATGGGCAAGAAGGGAATATATTTAATCGACTTGAATGCAAATTATTAAGTTTTTAACTTATATAGAAAAAAGCTTCAACCTGAGAAGATTTGCGATATATAACATTCTAATCATGTCTGAGGTAATATATAACATTCTAATCATGTGTGAGGACATAAACTTATGTTCATGGAAAATTGCAAGATTATAATAGCAGATAATCAAACTGGGAAGATTTGCAATATATAAGTAATATTCTAATCATTTGTGAAACTTATGTAAAGGAAAAATAGCAAGATTATAAAAGAGTAACATGTTCTTATATATCTTAATCTTTCAAAAGATTGAGAAAGTTCATTGTTGTTACATGTACCTACATTTGGCATGGCATATTGTATATCTAAATATGTCATGACTTCAAGAATATTAGATTATAGAAAAAATTGTTCATAAATAAAAAAAAAAACTTCACATGATGCATTGCACTAACATAGAATACAAAACCAACATGATTCAATTGAGAAAAATATATAAAACACAAGCAATAATAACAATAGTATGTTATATTTACCTACTATGGGTAGGTAAAAGCAAAGGACAATGGTAGCCTCAAATTCTATTATTATTTGGCAATTCTTCTTACAATTAGTTTTCATTATAAAAAATGCGAGGCATTTCTATTTTATAGAATACATAAGAAGGTTCAAAATCGTAGTACATAGGAAGGTTCCAAAGGTGCACCAATATTAGAAATTGGATATTGACTTGGCCTCCTAATGTTCTCTCACCGGAAGTTAATATATAAGAAGTTATTTGCCTATGCCTTTCATCCAAGTGCTAATTTCCCAATGTTGCCTTGATCGCATTTTAAGCAAATCCAAAAAAGTTTTTCACCATTCAGACTTCTATGTCCTAACTTTGTAAGGATATCTACAATATTCACATTAGTATCATTTTTTTCCAGTAGGATCCTACCTTCTTCCACCATGTTTCTTATAAAGGTTACTTAATATCAATATGTTTCATGTGAACCATGCTTCTTATAAATGTTACTTAATATCAATACATTTCATGTGAGCATGAGATGATGGATTCTTAACTAAGTGAATAGCACTTTGACTATCACAATGCGAAGTAATCTTCCCTTGCATTATCTTGAAGTCAACCAACAATTACTTTAGCCAAATTTCCTCTTTTCCAACCTCAATTGCTACCACATATTCTGCTTCAGTGGTTGTTAAAGCCACCACTAGTTGCAACTTAGATGTCTAACTTACAGTACCACCAACAAGAGTGCAAGTATATCACGTAGTGGACTTTCATACATATGTCTCCACCAAAATTGGAATCCAAAAATCCTTTAATTTGCAAATCTGTCTATCTATAAAAAATAACATCATCTAAAGTTCCCCTTAAGCATCTGAATATCCACTTCACTCTAGTCCAAAGCTCCTTTTTAGTATTCGCCATGAATCGACTAACAACTCCCACTCCTTAGGCAATATCTAGTCTAGTGCTCACCATGGAGAACATGAGTATCCCGACTATTTATGAGTAGGATACACCATACATGTTTCTCTTCTCTACTTTTGTTCTAGGACACTATTCAAAAGAAAAATTGATATGTGAAAGAAATGGGGTACTAACTGGTTTTGCATTCTACATATTGAAGCACTACAAAATCTTTTTTGAATGGGTGCATGCAAGCTAATGATGGTCTCTTGTAACACCTTGTTTCCCCCAGTTTGTAATTAATCATAAAATAGGAATTACCATGCTAAGGCATGTGGACAATGTAAATGTATTAATGTTTGAGTTGCCAATAACTTACTATGGGGGTGAAGCCTTGAAAGTACTGGCCATGATATCACTAGAGGAAGAATGTGAAAACTATACGAGAGGGTTCATTATATCAAATAACCCCAAATTTCCCTTGATGAGGATGATAAACCTTCTTCGGATCCCAAGGAGAGAAATTAGTTAAGGAAGAAAAGACCAGTGGTTTAATTATCAACTACCCCCGTGAATGGGAGCATGGGCTAGCTGCAGAATGTTAGCCAGAAGTACCATAGAGACCAGCAGACCCGAGCTTCCTTCTGACAGAAGGAACATGATGGGTCAGGAACCTTCCAAAAGAAGGAAGGTAATATAGATACACACGAACAACCAGAGAGGACTAGGGGAGGAGAGCGAAAGATTGTAAGGGAGTGGCACAGAGATCTCCAGCGAGAGGAAAAATAGAAGGCTGGGAGTTTGATGTTGGGTGAGGATCTGATAAACCTCACTGAGGCCATAACAGAGAGAGAGAGAGAGAGAGAGAGAGAGAGAGAGAGAGAGAGAGAGAGAGAGATAAATCCATGAAAGTTTGCAAAGAACAGAACCCGAGCAGAAGTTGGAACAAAGAAAGGATCCTTGAGAACTACAAGAGTTCCCTGGTGATATCGTGGCTTGGCATGGGGGTGGCTAGAGTGTTAAGAATGAATGCCTCTGAGCCTATGGTAGGGTGGAAGGATGAACACCCACAATCAGTTAGTTGGTGACAACCTGTAATAGATAAGTAATCACATATCTAGTGTGTTTAAGTAGTACTATGAGTTAAAGTTAGATATGTTGTGAATGACCTAGAGATGGTTATGATTGCTTAACGATTCATACTATATTCCTTCTTTTGTATCTACTTGATTGTGTAATTAGGCAAGTTGGAAATCATATGGATAGGACATGTTTTATACTCGTAAATGCTTATGTCCTGTGGTGGCATAAGCCAAAGTCATGAACTGTGTGTTCGTCGACCATGGACACAAAATCATATACGCATGTCAACCTTCCTAATCATTTTGAGTCCCTTGGAGGACGAAGTCTGTTAAGCTCAAGAGAGGTAGTGCAGATATGCATAGGCTCCCCATTAGGTAAACAGAGACCAAGACCCACTTAAGTCCTAGACTTGATGAATGAGCATAAGGGGTGTGCAGAAGACTCTTCTAAGATTCAAGTCCAGGAGAAAGAGCACAAATCTCTTAAGTCCTTCATAACTGACGAAGCTCGGGAAGGAAAGAGAGATTTAAGTATCGAAAGGGAATATTATTTCATTCGGAAGATGAATGAACGACATCTTTTTAGAAGAATCTAAGGTCTATCATGACTATTAGATTTGAAGAAGGAGCGTAGGCGTTAACGCCTCGACTCCTTCAATCTTCACAAGTTCGACAAATGTTGGTAGCCATCGTGAAGGGGATGGATCCTCTGAAATATGAAACTCGAAGTCATGATGTGACCTAGACCGTATATCCAAGGATATATCGGGATCCACCTTGATCATTGGATCTGCTAGTTCAGGAGTTCGCGCATCAGGAAGATTACGGGTTGGTGCAACCAAAACCCCCGAAACCTGAAGTCTTAAAATAACGTGGATCGTTGATATAAGGATCTATTGGGATCCACCTTGACCGTTGGATCTGCTAGTTCAGGAGTTCGTGCATCGGGAAGATGACAGTTTGGTGCAACCAAAACCCCCAAAACCTGAAGTCGCGAAGCACCATGGATCGTAGATATAAGGACCCTTTGAGACCCCATTCAACCATTCGATTGAGGAAATGTGGGTATCATATCGAGAGCACGTAGGGATGCACGTGTCGAATGATGGTGTTTCCAGGTGTGGTGCAACTGTGGAACCTCGAGAGGATATTGTGAACCATCCATCATGGCAGAACACGTGGTGGGAGATCAACACTTCATTGACTCACAAATGGAGAGAGACAAAGGAATAGTTGTTCGAACTTGCAAAGTTCACACTCGCGAGTTAATATGAGTTGTTAGATCATGGAGAATTATGAGCCATCGAACTGGCACCGAGAGTTTGGGGATTGGAAAACAAAGATGAACTCCTTTCCAATTCTCTTATACACGAAGTCCCGAAGCGCCTTTCGGATAGGCGTATGGTCACAGGTCGTGGTCACATGAGAGGAAGGGGCTTAGTCAGGAGACTAGCACCCTTTATGTAGTTTTCTCAGGAAGGGAAACGCGCCTCAAGGAAAAGCATGCGCAAGTTGTCTCAAAACCTAAGCCAGGGGATTAAAAGGCCCTGCAGATTTGTTTCGTGGAGGTTCCAGCAGGGACTCGAAGAGCTACTTCAGCTCAGGAATTGGAGACGATCCATTAAACGGGAGGTCAGTAGGCCTCGCTGAGTTGGAAGCTTGCGGGATGCATGAGGAAAAAGTAAAATTTTTACTATGCCAAGTCATGGGTGTGTGACATCTCTCATGATATGATAGATGCAATCATGGAAAAACAAAAATACCTTAACTTGGAGGGATGATCAAGATAATTTCACAATGACTTTAGATATGATGTAAACAAATGAAATGTAGGAAAATGAATTGAAGTTTTCAAATATATAATATTTATTTATAGAAATTGTGCATGACTGTGTGAAATTTAAGTTTTCCTAACAATGGTATGTTATTTTTCATGCAAAATATAATGCATATGTTTCCATTAGTGGTGTTGAGTACCTATGTGATGGATTTTCCTTAAATAAATTTGTAGAATTGTAGAGAACACATTATTCTTGTGCACGACTATTTTTTCAAAATTTATAATGTTAATTTTATATATTTTTTAAATTATGAAAGTCTTTGTATCCTTGAAAATATAAGACCTCTTCCATTAATGTTGGGTACAAGGGTCTTAGCATTATCAAACAATTTTTTATTATATTTTATATTGTATATAACAATCTATATTGCGCAGTGTATAACTTATTTTTTAAATGGTTAAGGAAGAAAAAGTTATAGAAAAAATAAAAGAGGTATGTATTTTAAGATTTTGATATATGTCAAGGAAATCTCTCTCTCTCTCTCTCTCTCTCTCTCTCTCTCTCTCTCTCTCTCTCTCTCTCTCTCTCTCT
>ML818524.1:0-28459 GCA_009831015.1 Picea engelmannii | reverse complement strand
AGAAAAGAGAGCTTGTTATGTTAAAGCAGCACATGGTGATTCATGGTGATGGGAAATGTTATTGCCCTTGTTGTGAATGCAGGGGTTTTAATGGAAGAAGACTACCTTTAAAAATAGTTGAAAAACATTGTAGGGAGAATGAGTTCGTTGAAGGGGGCAATGAATATCATCCCATGGTAAGTAATTAGTTATTATAGATCTTTAAGCGTATTATACATTAATTGTTTTTTTTTAATTTATCTTTCAAAATAATATTTTTGATATACTCTAACTGTATTTTATTGCTTCAATTGTTTTTATTAAAGAAAAATCATCCTAAGAATGTGATGTCGCTTAGCAGGAGACGTTTTCATAGAAATAATACTGAAGAACACGCTAAACGTAATCATGTGGATAATGGTGATCACGTTATTCCTATGGAAAATGATGATATTAATAATACAGTGGATGATGACGGGACAAATAGATTGATCCAAGACATTTATAATGCTCCAATGGATGATGATGTGAACATGGAGGAGGAAAAATTACAGGATGATAATGATGACAGTGATGAGGACAATGATGATGAATATATTTTTGATAAACCTATCCTTCAAAATGCCACTGAATCCCTATATGAAGGCACAAAAAAAAGTGTTCTCTCTACTGTAATGTTGTTGGTCAAATTGAAGGTATCAAATGGTTTGTCAAACACATGTATGACATAGATCCTAAGGTAAGCAACATAATTTTACAGTTTTATGCAATTTTCAACTTTTATTTTATTTTATTTTCAGTGTCAATTGATGTCTAAATTAAGGATGCAATATTTATAATGATTAATATAATTTTCATTATTGATTTTTTTTTTGTATATTGTTGTTGTAGGTTGATAGGTGAATATTTCTTACCCTCACCAAATAAGTTACCTTGCACATACCGAGAATTATCTTCCATTCTAAAAGAAATTGGAATGGAATATCAGGCTATTGATGCATGCCCCAATGATCACATAATATATTATGGACAATATGCATCTGAATTGAATTTCCCACAATGTCAAATCAGTAGATATTGAACTGATCAATTAACAAAAAAGGTGTCTCACAAGGTTCTTCGTTATATTCCCATAATTCCATGCCTGCAACAACTATTTAGATGTCGAAACATAGCACAGTTTATGGATTACCATGCATGGAATAGAAGTGAAGATGATGTTCTTTGGATGCCTATAGATGGTTCTTTATATAAAAATATTGAATAAAGATGGACAATTTTTAAAGAAGAACCTCGTAATGTTAGGATTTCATTGGCAGCTGATGGTGTAAATCCATTTGGTGAGCTCAGGTCTATCTACTCGGTGTGGCATGTTTTTGTTATAAACAGTCACCTTCCTCCTTGGATGTCAATAAAGAGAGAGCACACAATGTTGGCAATGATTGTTTCAGGTATATTTTTATAACGATATTGTTTTTTTAATGTTTAACATTTCATTTGTCTTGTTCATTACACAATTTCATATATGTATACAAGGTGTAATAATTATGTGTATTTTTTAACCATTTAGGTAAGTACCAAGTGAAAGATATGAATGTATATATTGAGCCTCTTGTCGATGAGTTGTTAAAGTTATGGGATGACATCACTATTTTTATAACCCTAATTTGCACCATACATGCTTACCTGGCATCAGGCCATCTCAGATCCCTTCTTTGCCAAAGCACTGTTGAACAAATCTTTAAAAAACCTCTTTTATAAGGGCCCACATGCCCTAATCCATTACTGAACATGTGTACACACTAGTTGACCTAAAACAGCCTGCATGGACCTACAAAAACACGAAAAAAGGAAAGTTGTCGACGAAACACACAGCTTTGGGTGAGTTAACTGAAACTTCCGGACATGCATGGCCGAGGGTTCTTCCAAATACCTATCTTATTCTAGCCTATAAAAGAAGGGTTAGGGGTCCCATTTGGAGGAGGATAATAAGAGTAAATAAACTCTGCCCAATTGCACATTCCCATTGTCCCAACCCTTTAGCCATTCTTGTGCAAAGAGAGATACAAAGCAAAGAAGTTGGAGGACATTTGAAGAGGATCCCAGGATCAGGATTCGCGGAGTAGTGGCCAATATCGACATTGTAATTTGATTCATTAAAGTTAATAATAAAGAAATGATTTTCCCGTCCCACTATATGAGTTCTTCATAATTTAGTAGATATATGTTTGAATCTCTAACCCATTAGTCTGTAGGTAAAGTGCATGTGTAGTTTGTTTCTTGTTTTGTATGCAGGTCGGCCTTGGGAGGAGAGTTGCTAACAAGCAATCAAGCATGAAGAAGGATCGACATCGAACATCCGGAACAAGGTATGTTGGTCTAACCATGTATTTGCTGAAAAGAAATAGGGATTAGGTCTGGGGACGAAGGTAGAAAGTAGATTTCTTTTGGTCATATCTGCATGCATAATATAACCCTATTTGCTAGTCTGTAGGGGGATTTCCCACCACAACAGAATTGGCGACCATACTAGGGAAGTCTCTAGGGTTCCTGGGAATATTTTTGGGTAGTTTTAAAAGACTGGTTTTCTTTCCTGTTTTTTGAAGTTTTTGCAAAGTCTGAGCTGACAGAGAGTCTGGTCTTCCATACCAGCTATCTCTGTTATTTGCTTTACTGTGTTTTTTCGAGACCCACAGAGGTACATGCAGCTTGCATAAGTTCTGCACGCATGTACTCGCGCCATACTTTCTTACAGCCCGCGTGTAAATGCTAGCTGAAGAAGTAGCAGTAGCGTGTAGATTCCAGAAAATTTTTGAGGCAGTCATCCTCTTCCCTGTCAGAATCAGTCATTCTCAGGGGTTTTCTGGAATTCTTTCTAAGTCTTGGTTGTTTGCAATCTCATCTCAGATTGGTTTGTTTACGAATTTGTCCTTACATTGTTTTCTTTTTCTGTTAAAGAAAGTATCTAAGCCTTCAAGAGATCCTGGTTCTCAATATCAGTGGTCTCTTCCTGGTTTGGATTGTCTATTTTTATTTGTTTTAGAGTTTTAGAGATACACGTGGCCTGTATAAGGCCAGCACGCGTGTACATGCCCTCTAGCTCTACACAGCTCATGTGCACATGCTTGTTGTTGGATTGTCAGTACTGTGCTTGTGCAGGATAATTTTTTTTGAGGGTAAGGCAGTCATCCTTTCCCTTGACAAGAGTTATGCCTCTCAGGTTTCTGAATTTATATCCTAGTAGTCAGTAGCTTAGGGTTGATCTTATCCTTAGCTTGCTTTTTTCATTTAAAAGTTGCCATTAAAAATTTTTCTTTAGGGTTTTTAGACAAGTGTGAGAGTCCTTTTTTAAGTTGCTAGTGTGTGATTTCTTGAAGTGATTCTTTGCGATCTGTGATTAGGCCAGAATTTTTTTCTTGGTTTTTGACTTGTTGGTATTTTTCCTTTTTGTTTTATTAGCATTTAAATAAAATACAAATAAAATAAAATAAATCTCTTTCATTTTCTTATTTTGTTGAAAAGTTTGATTTTGCATTAGTAACCAGGGAAAAGTATTTTCTTTCTTAAGTTCTTGATAGTTTACTTAGGTTTTAAGTAGCTCGTAGTCGAGTGAAATCCTTCTTTAAGTTTGCTGATTCAAAAGATCTTAGAAAAATAAAATAAAAACTTTTTGAAAAGTTGTTGAAAATTTGCGTTAAGTGAAATTTTTTGTTTCCAGCTTTATGTTCATTTTTTACTTTCGTCTTTCAAACATCATTAGTTTCACTTTCATACCCCTTGACATAAGATAATCCATAAAATTAACGCTAAATCTAAAATTTATTAGACTTTTATGTTTGTAGGGTTAACCAACTAGTTCAGGATTAGGGCCTTGAATTAGGTTGGAGAGGAAACTCTTCAAGGCCATTAAAATCAAACATTGGAGTCTGAGATAGGGAGTGTCCAAGTCCAGTATCATGAAATTTATCCGAGACCCCCCTCTAACACATGGGATAAACACGAGGTCGCGTGTAGAAAGGTAGCGGAGATAACGCCTCCAAAGCTGGACCAATTGTAGTGGAGAACACATATAGAGGGCTTGTTTTGGGATTTTGTCGATTACATTTTCCACGGGGCTTCGTGGGTCTCGAATTCATTTGAGGTCCTCAATTTTCTTCCAGACCACTTGCTTTCAATACCCTTGACAGGTTTCAGGCTCGATACCCTACTCATTTTGGTCTACCCGACTTTCGACTGTACTTGCCTGGTGACTGTTCGTGCGTTGGCAACCTAGTTGCCTATCTTTTTAGGGACATACACAGGTGACTGTGGGGGTATATCATGGTACCTAGAATAGACATCGGGCCACGCTTTGTAGAGTATACCCGGAGGGTGCTTCCGTTTTCGATTTTCACTTGCACCGGTAAGTTTCTCTAGTGTTGGTTGTTGTAACTATTCTTCCAATTGATTTAGTGTTTGCCGGTCTTATCTTATAGGGACTTTTTTAGTGCATGTTGCTTTTGAACGGTTAGACTACCCTAGTGTGTCTTTGATCTTCTCACACAGTGGAGGATCACAAGCTCCACCAGTCACGAAGGCTTCTTGGCCTGCTGCCGATCACACTGGAGCCACCCCCGCCACCACTAAGGCGAAAGCTAGACCAACAATGGTCTTTTGAAGTGACCGGATCACAAGAAATTGTGCCTGACCAACATCCAGAGGAATCGACCATTGTAGACATTGGAGCACAAACTTTTAGTCTGGTTGAAACCTCCACCACTGATCTTTCAACACCCACCATCGTACTAATTCATCCTTACGAGTTCCAGACAGTGTCGCACGCAGCAATGGAAATAAATGTTGTTACTCCTTCTGGGAATTCTTCATTTCCCACTAAAGTTGTCACCACAGGAGAGCTTCCACCTCCTAACCCATCGTCCCTGGTCTGAGCCACCATGGTCACGACCGCCTCTACATCGCACAGTGGTCCGATCCCATCTCTGGCGGCATCCACAACCCCTTTCACACCAAGTGCGACAAGCCCTCCGTTCTTATACAGGATGCCTAGTTCAAGGACAAGTCCTGTACTTTCCTACTCCACTTCACAGACTTCAGGTCTGGGGGCAGGGAGTGTTACACATCAACATTACTCGCTTTGATAAATGTCGCAAGTGTCGCATGTTGATTCACAAGTGTCACAAATGTCAAGCAAAGCATACTACCACGATGACGACACTAAGGAGACACTTAGAATGCCTCAAACACCTGATTTGGAGGAAGGGGGATGGTTAACTGAAGTTAAGTATCTCTTGCCACATGAAAGGAGCATTTAATTTAAGGTTTTGGGAGAGAGCGCTCCCCTACATCACCATTAGGAGCGTTGGCGCTCCCCTATAAGGTACTAGGGAGTGTTATAGCACCAAACAACCCTTCTGAGGGAGCGCTATATAATTTTAGAGCACTGTCGCCCCCCTTGAGCCTACCAGGGAGCGCTATAGCGCCCTGATGCCCCTTTTGATGGAACGTTGTCTAATCTGGGCAGAAATTGATCTGTTGAGGGGAATAAGGGGAGGATATTTCAAGTTTGGAAGGCAGTTGCATTCGAATTACTAGTTCAACCATGATCTTAGGAGAAGATCCTTGGTTAAAGGAGGGAAATCCTCAACTTACCCTAAAGATACCTCAAGAGGTTAGGCCTCTCTAAACCTATATAAACGGGCTCTATCATGGTGAAAAGGGGGAAGAATTGCAAGCATGAAACCTATGATCTCATAGGAAACATACAATGAACTGGAGGAAAATAATTAGTAAAGTTGTTGTCATCTGAATCGTGGATCTTTTGAGCAAGAGTTAGACAAAAGGGGACTTGAAAAAGATATCGCATTCGCATCCACAATTGTAAGTGACTTATGTCATTGTTCTCATTAATATGACACGCTTGGCCTGTTTCTTTCTAGTTTGTGTTTAATCTTACATGAGCTTATCTCTGATAGATAGATATATTTTCAAGCTAATATCAATAGAGTAGGAAGTGTTTGTACTACTGTTTGTCTACAGGGCTCATCGAGGAGCGAAAGATCAGAGCTCAACTCGGAGCGTGTAGGGACAAACGTCAATAAAAGGTACTTTTCTCCTTTCTCCTCATGCATTAGTTTGTATAAATCTGAAAGGAAGTCAGTGTCCACTTTAAGTGTCTTCTATCTTAAGAGTTAAGAGTCTAGCTCTCAAGAGGAGATCTACCTGTCCGCAAGGAGATTTTCCTTCAACAGAAACTGGCGACTCCGCTGGGAGATTTTCCTTCAGTACTTAGATTTGGTTTATTCACAGTCTGGTACTTTGTATGAGTTGATACCAAATGCTACCCGTGCCACTAATGATCCATCCAAACCATTGTCTACCTCACACACGGATGGATTTATTGGATCCGTCAAAACCAAATCTACTTCCCAGTCGACTGGAACAATCCAGCGGCCCACTTCAACGTCTGCTCCCAGTTCGACTGCACCCTCTTCTACCCCCCCTCAAACTCAGGTCTCTGAGGTGAATGCGGTCCAATCGATCCCTTCACAAAAACCTAGGGGAAAGAAGAAAGAAAGAAATAAACCAAAGAAAAACAACAACAACCAACAACCAAAAAACCAACCGCAAACCCCAGCTGCCGGAAAACAACCACAATGGAAGCCGAAATTCCCATGTCTCATTTGTGGCGACGATCACTACAATCGAGACTGTCCACATCATGATGAAGTGGCCAAGATTTTTAAGGTAAATTCACAACCCGCTGTGCTTACCCAGCCTTTTCCACAGCAGCAATCTTTGGTTGCTCAAACCCTCACTCCAGGGGGCAGTTCCAACCAATCCCATGATGAGGCCTCGACAAGTGCCCACATTTACATGTTTAACGGGATTAATCTGACCACTCGTGCTACGACATATGACACACCGATTAAACCTGACAAGGCGAAGCCCACTAATGGTTCCTTACCGGACCCATTACCATCTTTCGTTAGTCCTTCGTCTGCTAGCCCTCTGTCCGGGCCACTTCAGATTGGGAAACCTTCATTTGACTCCATTTTACACCCTCCTAAGAACAATATCCGAAAATATACCTTTAATCCTAGTTCACGGGCTACCCAAAACTACGACATCGTTGAAGATTTGGCTCAAGCACCGTGTGCTATGTCTGCTTTGGAAGTTCTATAACACTATCCCAACCAACATAGAACGCTCTTAGCTGCCATCAGTGCTTTCGATCCTGAGTCATCTAATAACCTCACGTTTAATATGGATGATCATCAACCTCGGCTCTCCCACCAATTAGCTTTTCATATCAATGTTGTTGTTCACAATCAACAAATCCACCGAACTATCTTGGATGAGGGAGCCTCTACTTGTGTCATGTCTTTATCTTGTTGGAAAGGCTTAAAATCACCTGCCCTTAACAAATACCCTACGATGTTATGCGCTTTCGATGGGCGAGGTTTTCATCCTCATGGACTTTTACAATCCTTAGTTGTTCAGTTGGGCAGAAAAACTATTACCATTGATGTCGAGGTGGTCGATACCCCCCTTGATTACAACCTACTACTTGGAAGAAGTTGGTTCTATGCTATGACTGTCATTGCCTCGTCGGTGTTTCGATGTGTACAATTCCCCCATCAAGGCAAAATTGTCACTATTGATCAACTAGATTTCTGTACACCCGATGCTCGCACCCATGTCACCAACAACATTCCTTTTCTAGGAGACCACCCAATTACGTATGAAAGCGTTGGTGTTGGCTTATTGAAAGATTCTAGCATTATGGGTACTTTCCCTACACCACTTCCACCCACCACACATCGTATTGCCACCATCAATATGATTTCGACTATGCCTTATCAATCTTTGGAATCATCTGACCCTTGGATTGTACCTAGTCCTATGGAATTCGATGTGCTCAGTGACACCATGCCACTTAGCCCAGCCGAGGCCACATATGTAGCTATTCAATCTTCCTCTCCCTCCCCGGACAACCCACATTTATTGGAACCTGATACCTACTCGATGCCATCATGGTTGGATTCCCTATCGTCTGCAATCGATTACATTTCCCAAATTTTCCCTTCCGATGAATCTATAATGGAGATGCTTAGTATTGACAATGTACCTTGGTATGATAACCATCATCGATCCTCTTTTCTTTCGCCTCTGGAAGAAATTCACCAAGACATACACTCTGTCTTCCCTCTTGATGTTACCGATACTCCGCAATCTCCCATCCTCACACAAGATACTCTTTCTGAGGGGAATATGGGTAATATCTCTACTACGATCATTATCAATATTTCGATCAAAGAGGGTGTTGTGGAAAACATTAACCTTGGTGCTAATTGCACACTTGAAGAAGTGGTATCTTATACCGCTCTGTTTAAAGAATTCTGTGATTTCTTCGCTTGGAGCTACGAGGAAATGCCAGGAATCGACCCTTCGATCGTCGTGCATGAAATCAAGACTTACCCTGGTGTGAAACCTGTCCGACAGAAACTCCGCCCGGTTCATCCCAAGAAAATCACAGCTATAAAGGCAGAAGTTGAGAAACTTTTAAAATCTAGCTTTATCTATCTTGTCCCTTTGACAAAATGGGTCTCCAACCTTGTTCCGGTTGCCAAAAAACAGGGGACCATCCGTGTCTATGTTGACTATCAGGATCTCAATAAAGCTTGTCCAAAGGACAACTACCCTACGCCCTTCATCGACCAAATCATTGATAATTGTGTTGGGAGCGTAATCTTCTCTTTCATGGATGGTTTTTCCGGGTATAACCAGATTGAAATTTTACCTGCTGATCAACATAAGACTACCTTTATCTGCCCATGGGGAACTTTCTCCTATCGAAAGCTACCTTTTGGTCTCAAAAATGTTGGTGCTACTTTCCAGTGGGCCATGTCATACTCTTTCCACGATATCAAGCATATCGCAGAACCTTACCTCGATGACTTACCCGCCCACTCATCTAATCGATCAGATCACATTGATCACTTACGGGCTATTTTTCTTCGATGTCAGTTCTACCGTATCCACTTGAACCCACATAAGCGCATTTTTGTCGTCGAATCCAGTTGACTCCTCGGTTTTGTTGTCTCTAAATATGGGATTCGGGTGGATCCCTTAAATATTAAGGGTATTCTAGCCTTACCTCCACCCGCTAATTTGACCCAACTCCAAAGTTTCCAAGGAAAAGCAAACTTCCTTCGCCGTTTCATTTGTAACTATGCTGAGATAACTAAAGGATTCATGCGGTTGTTGCAGAAAAACACCTTTTTCATCTGGGATGACATGGATCAATGGTCATTTGATGCTCTCAAGCATGCCCTAACCCACGCACCTTTGTTGCATCCTTCGGAGTATACAAAGGACTACATCCTTTACTTAGTTGCCTCCACTTTCACTATTACAATGGTGTTAGTCCAAGAGGACCCCAACAGTGAAGAACATGTGATCTATTACCTGAGCAAGAGTCTATCTGGACCCGAACTCCGATATTCACATGTAGAGAAACTGGCTCTGGTAGCCATTATCGTTGTCCGGAGATTTCACCATTACATCTTACTACGCACCACCACAGTGATTGCGAACTCAAACCCCATGTACCATGTCTTGACACGTCAAGTGCTCTAGGGCAAATACTCTAAATGGATCGTCATCCTTTTAGAATTTGATCTTGAATTTATGAAGTCCAAAGCCAAAAAGTCCCTTGTGTTTGCGGAGCTCATCTACGATCTCCCCCAAGCTGATGAAGACATAGAACCTAGAGATTCTCTTCTTGACGAAAATATTTTCCTCATCAGCACCTCTGATCCTTGGTACGGAGACATCCTCCTTTACCTCCAAACCCAACGTTTTCAACCTAACACTTCCCGTGAAGAGCATCAACGTATTCGCCACCATTCTCGTTGCTACCTTATCATCGGCGACACCTTGTATTGTTGTGGTATTGACACTATCCTTCAACGATGTTTGATTCATGCAGAGGCTGAATGTGTTCTGAATGATTGTCACCTTGGCGCCTGTGGTAGTCACCTTTCTAGGATGGCCACAGCCCAAAAAATCCTACGTGCCGGCTATTTTTGGCCCTTGATTTTCAAAGATTGTATTGAGGCAGTCAAAAAATGCCCACCCTGCCAAGTTTTCAACAACAAGGCACGAACCCACCCTACGACGTTGCACCCCGTTATCGCCATCGGTCCCTTTGCAAAGTGGGGTATCGATTTCATTCAATGTAGGCCTACCTCAGCCCGGGGGCACGGTTATACAATCATCGTCGTCGACTACTTTACAAAATGGGTTGAGGCTATGCCTACCTTTCTGAAAGATGGTCATATCGCAGCTCTGTTCATTTTTAACCACATCATAACTCATTTTGGTGTACCACGTGTCATTGTCACCGATCACGGTGCACACTTTAAGAACCAGATGATGAGTGAATTACATGCCAAGTTGGGTTTTCGCCATGAAAACTCATCCCCATACTATCCTCAGGCCAACGGACAAGTTGAGGCCATCAACAAGGTCCTCAAAACCATGATTCAATGCATGGTAGGGGAAAATAAGACATCCTAGCATCTACAACTTTTCTCTGCTCTTTGGGCTTACCATACTTCCGTGAAAACCGCAACTGGATTTACTTCTTTCCAGTTGGTGTATGGCATCGAAGTTGTTTTACCAATCGAGTGTGAGATTCCATCTCTGAAACTTAAAGTATAACTCCTACCCCATACCTCTACCGAAGAAGAACGTTTCTTATATCTATCCAAACTGGATGAAACACGTCATGATGCCACTCTCGTTAACGAGGCACATCAGAAACGGATAAAAAATCAATACGACAAATCCGTCCATCCTTGAACTTTTGCAAAAGGAGACTTAGTCCTCGTCTATGACCAAGCTCATGACAAATTAGGGACAGGTAAGTTAGAACCTCTGTGGCATGGCCCTTACATTGTGAAATGTGTTCTACACAGAGGTGCCTATGAGTTAATCGATTATGATGGAATTTCCCTAGGAGAGCCCCAGAATGGGCTTTACCTTAAAAAGTACTATGCCTCGATCACCTAGCATGTGTACATTGTACATTATTGTATTTTAGTTTGGTGTGTCTGTTTCTTTCGCGTGCTCGAGTCTTCACCTTGTGTTTTCATGTGCAGATGACGTCTTCCTTTCCTATCTTTATTGGGTTTGCGGATGGTGCTAGTCGACACACCTGGAACATTGCTTCGGCAGCATGGGTCATTTACCAATTTGACGAGGTGGTGAGTGCAGGAGGTATTTGCTTAGGACCAGCGACTAATAAGATGGCAAAATATCATGTTTTCATCAGACTCTTGACCCAAGCCTCCTCCCTAGGTATCTCTCGTATCATTGTTAACCTAGACTCCCAACTCGTGGTCTATCAACTCAATCATATCTATGCTATTTGTAATCCTATCCTGCTACGTCTCCACCTACAAGTTCGTTGTCTTGAACGAATGTTTGATTATATCGAATATAGACATATTCCACGAGAACTCAACAATGTCTCATATTTGTTAGCTAATTACATCATGGATCGGTATCTCGCCCATAGATAAAATTTCATAAAGGAAAACAAATTGTACATCACATGTAAATTAAAACACATCACATTAAAGGCATCATCATGTACAAATGTTTTGGCACTGTAAAAACTTGAAACTGTATATATATACATAGCATGACTGAAAATGTTTTGACTACATCAAAAAGTATTTAGAAGAGCAAAATGTTGGGTCTTTACACCCATACAACATCGCCTGACAAGTCATACAAAAAACACAATCACCAGAGAGACTCTAATCTCCCTGCACTATATTGTGATAAGAGTAACATATCATTGCACACACTATGCGTCTCAGTAGAGAATTAACATTATTTGCCACTCCCACAGTGTGCCTCTGTAGACATAAAGGCACTTCTCTCCTCCGCAGAGGAGGAATGCCCATCATGAGGCCTTGAAGGTTTCTTTCAACCTCCCAAAGACCTATCACTGGTGCCCCCAGATCTGTTGCAACCGAAGCACCCCCACGACGTCCTGGTATCGGTATCTCAGTTGGGTACACTGCTCCTTTGTCTGCATGTTGAAAACAATACATCTTTTAAAAACTCTTCTACATACCCAAAAAATATATATACATTAAAAAACTTAAAAAACAAAAAACTAGACAAGGTGTTGCTTAGTCTCTCACCTGACGCATCCCAATCTTCCCCCGCGGGTAGAATCAAATCCATGCTCCCACGAAAGTCCACCTTGGAATACAGGAAGTCTTCTATCCAAAGATACTAGCGTCTCAGCCAAGCGAAGAAGTCACCGGTGAAATGGAACTCTGACTCTGCCACTAGTCTCGAAGACAAACTAGTCCACCATTCCATCCGTGGTTCTCCCACTAGTCGTACTGCCAATGCTATTTGAGGCTGCATCTAGGGGATGCGCTCTAAGAAAAATGAGACAAAGAAAGAGCTGTATCGGAACTGTTTCTACCCCATCCTACACCATGAAACCTGTTCCTTCACATTCCGAAGAAACCCTGTGCTCCAGTTAAATAGTGTTGGCTCCAAACACTGTACGCCATAAGCTACCTGTGATCTCGATGCCAGATGTGCACTAGTGCTTCCCCTCACACTCGTGATGGTGAACAAAACGGACCGAAGGGGTAGCTCTCTGATATCCTTGATTGGGATTCTACCCCCCACCAATCTTGCTCCTGGGACACAATGACGTGCCAGATACACACCCACTTTCTCAGGAAGCGCCCTCTGTCCGAAAAAAGATATAGGAACCCCTCTTTTCGAGAGGCTAGTCAAGAAATATACGTCTTCCAACTCGATGGTTAGAAGTTGTGTTCCGATCCGAAACCCTTGCTCTGCGACATCCCACAAGCTGATTACGTGCTCAAGTAGAAGAAACTCCTTCTTCATCTTTTGCAATTTGAAGAATTTCAGTAGGCCACAAGCTCTCAACATGTCCCGCGTGCAAGGACTATACAAAGCATCCAAGTCATCGAGCTCATGCTCTCGTTCTTTCCACTCAATCATGGTCACCAAAATCAGCTACAAACAAAAACAAATAAAGAATTTCATTATTCATTTTTTCGGCAATTTCATAAGAAATTTAAAAACTTGAAATCTAATGTCCACATTGTTCAAAAAGGACCACACCCTCTTTTCATTACTCAATAATCCATACGCAGCAATAAAACATTTCAAATTAAAACAATTTCCATCAATGGTTGTGTGGGCATATTCTTGAGTTTTTTATGGATTCTTTGACAAAAATGACCCATCCACCCAAGTGTCAAGGCATTGGCATCTTTGCTATCACCTTCTAAACACGTTTTTGCAAAAGAATGTCTTTTTCCCATCGTCTTTTATAGAGGCCGATTTGATCTTTTTTGGAGTGACTTAGGGCTTCATTTTTTAATTTAAATACTGCTATGAAAATGAATATTAAACCATGTAATTGAAAGAAGGGGAGATGAAGATCTACCTGGTCCAAACGACAAGAGAAACAGTCAACCGTAGCTCCGGTATCAAGCAAAACAAGATCCACCTCCAAAGTGAGAATCTCCACTGCTACAAATCCTTATGCAAAATGAAATGGTAAATGAAGATTTTTCTTGTATTACTATTTATAAATTTCCATTTTTTATAAGGTATGGTTATTTATTGGTTTCTCTGGCAATATAATGGCTTCACTAAACCTCTGGATTGCATTTTTGACACCACAGGTTTCCAAGTAGTTCTGATCATTTGTTTACCTTGTCACATCCATGAGCACAGTCTTATTTCGTTTTCAAGCTCAAAAATATGAGAATGCACTGGGTAAACCTTTATCTCCTTTTCGGACCCGCATGGACACACGAAAAAGGAACCCCCTAGAATCATCTTTAAACTCTTTTCAGAGTCTCTAAATATGAAAAGATCATCGAGTGATCTTGCTTCCTTTCACACTCATTAAAAGGTTCGAAAGGGCATCTTTTGAGTCGTAGTTTATCTCTTTTTTGGCCTCGTGAGACTAACTGTACGAAAAGGAAATGAGAGAGTTCTCTTTTAAGTGTTTTTCTAGACTCTATAATCATGAAAAACCTTTTAGTTTTCTGTCTTTGGACTCATTAAAACAAACATCGACAGGCCCATACGGGATCGAACCCTTGCTTCTTCCAGTTCGTTAAACAAAGGAAGATGAACTTACCGAAGGTGAGTGATATTGAGCATGTGTTATCCTCCTCGAGCTCGTTAAATCAAAAAGAGGTACTCATCTATATGGATGGGGGAAATTTTGAAAGAAGCAAGCCAAGCAGTCTCTTGAGAACATTACCAAGAAATTCTTAGAGTCGCCCTTGAACACATCACTTTGTCCTTTGCATGCATTATAATCCATTGAACCTCTGCACTGAGCCAATCCTTTGAGTTTCTTTTACTCCTCTGGGTCGCCTAACGTAAGTCACAACATCCACTGCATCATCAATTTTTGGTCCATGTCATGTTTTTGCTCTCGTGCCTCAGTGTTCAAGGGAAGTATCAGCCTCTAGAGTCAGCCATCACAAATATCTTGTCTCAAAACCTGTGTCAATCCATGTTCATTTGATCTACCAATTACATCTCTATGTCCATTTCGTGTCGTTGATGGGGGATACATCAAGGCCCTCCTTCAACGAGCCTATTCCTATCGACTTCAACACATTATCCAGGAACTAGACTTAGAAACCAGTTAGTACTTTGGGACCTGCATGCCTCAATGGAAGGCCTCCTCACATTCAACAGTGGGTTTACATCATTGACCTCTGATCAGATGATTCCACGGATGTTCGACTCCAACTCATCCATTCACATTCATTGGAATGCACTAAGGTACCTTGGGAATCATTGACATTAATGGTGATCTCCCTCGCGCTTGTTAACAGTTTACATCATTGACCGGTAATCAAGTGGTTTCTGCCATGTTCGACATCAGGACATCTATTCACATGGTTAGATTCGTACTATATAGGGATCGGTAAAGAAGACCCTGGATTGAGTGATCACTTTGATATATTCTTTGCCTAGGTTGCGAAGGAGTTTCTCTTGAACAAATGAGACATACATTGTTACATAGATCCACTTTGTATTGGTCGTGGCTATGTCTTGTCATCTCGTAGATCCACTATGTATTCTTCATGGCTACGATCAGTTCAAGTCATGTATAGATCCACACTATATCCTCGGTGGTTATACCTTTTTATCAATACAATTATGGATCCGCAGTGTATTTTATAGCGTCCATATCTTGCAAGTCTTGATCACCCAAGCATAGGTATGCCTGCCTTGGGTTTTGAAACATGTCATAATATTTGTTGGATGTTTGTGTGTAGCTTCTGTCAGGTTCTCTGCGTCTATACCCTTTCTCGAAAAGCATTTCAGTTATCAGTTCTCATCTTCTAACTTCATACTTTGGGGGGAAATCTGTTACACATCAACATTACTTGCTTTGATAAGTGTCACAAGTGTCGCATGTTGCTCACAATTGTCGCAAGTGTCGCATGTTGATTCACAAGTGTTGCAAATGTCAAGAAAAGCATACTTCCATGATGACGACACTAAGGAGACACTTAGAATGCCTCAAACACCTGATTTGGAGGAAGAGGGATGGTGAATTAAAGTCAGGTATCTCTTGCCACCTGAAAGGAGAATTTAATTTAAGGTTTTGGGAGAGAGCGCTCCCCTACATCACCCTTAGGAGCGCTGGCGCTCCCCTATAAGGTACTAGGGAGAGTTATAGCACCAAACATCCCTTCTGAGGGAGCGCTATAGAATTTTAGAGCGCTGGTACCCCCCTTGAGCCTACCAAGGAGCGCTATAGCACCCTGATGCACCTTTTGAGGGAGCGTTGTCTAATCTGGGTAGCAGTTGATCTGTTGAGGGGAATAAGGGGAGGATATTTCAAGTTTGGAAGGAAGTTGCATTCGAATTCTTGGTTCAACCATGATCTTAGGAGAAGATCCTTAGTTCAAGGAGGGAAATCCTCAACTTACCCTAAAGATACCTCAAGAGGTTAGGCCTCTCTAAACCTATATAAAAAAGCTCTATCATGGTGAAAAGGGGGAAGAATTGCAAGCATGAAACCTATGATCTCATAGGAAACATACAGTGAACTGGAGGAAAGTAATCAGTAAAGTTGTTGTCATACGGATCATGGATCTTTTGAGTAAGGCTTAGACAAAAGGGGACTTGATGAAGCTGTCACATTCGCATCCACGGTTGTAAGTGACTTTTGTCATTGTTCTCATTAATATGACACACTTGGCCTATTTCTTTCTAGTTTGTGTTTAATCTTACATGAGATTATCTCTGATAGATAGATCTATTTTCAAGCTAATATCAATAGAGTAGGAAGTGGTTATACTACTGTTTGTCTACAGGGCTCATCGAGGAGCGAAAGATCGGAGCATGCAGGGACAAACATCGATAAAAGGTACTTCTTTTCTCCTTCCTCCTCATGCATTAGTTTGTATAGATCTGAAAGGAAGTCAATGTCCACGTTAAGCGTCTTCTATCTTAAAAGTTAAGAGTCTAGCTCTCAAGAGGAGATCTACCTGTCCGCAGGGAGATTTTCCTTCAATAGGGAGCTCTAACGCTCCTCGGCAAGGACACATGGGGGGCACTCCTGCTCCTTTTAACGCTTTCCCTTATGGGGGAGGTCATATACCTCCTTCGTCCCCTTCACTCGATGGCTTGCATCAAAAATCCGCTGGGCCACCTGCACACCATAGTTTATTTGGAGCGGGGAGTCAAGGACCACCTTCACATAATATGTCGGTAGGTTTGACACCATTTTCTTTGTTCAGTGCATTTGGTAACAACGCCTTCTCGTCAGCTACTTTCCCAACTGGGGGTAACCCCGGTTTCGGACAACCTATTCCTATGCAGGGTACTATTTCTGCACAGGGGGCACACCCAGGAACTTCTTCCGCAGTAGGGCCTTGGAATTCTTGGCAGGGATCAGTTCCCTCGTCAGGAATGCCGATCTGGGGTAATTCTTTTCACAATCAATGGAACTCCGGACAAATCACTATGCCTATCTCCACGGGATTGACATGGAGCAATCCTTCCCAAAGTCCTTCGAATGTAATGCATGCCCAACCATCTATGTCCTATTTTGGAAATCCATCGATGATTTATCCTCACACGTAAAATCCATGTGCTGGCCATGGCCATGGTTTCTACCAGAATCTGGGCCAACAACCAAACTTTTCCTGGAAACCTGGTGCCAGTCAAACTCCAGACCCCTTTTTCCCAGGTTATCACCAACAACCCAAACTACCCTTTCTAGCAACCTTGCATTTTCCAGAATTGACAAGGTTGTTGAATGACCCTATCCGTCATGATCCGCGTTGGCCTCCTATGCCGACGAAGTTTCCTTCGAACATCCCAAAGTTCAAAGCCAAGCCTAACAAAGATCTAGGAGATCATGTGACTACCTTCCATCTTTGGTTCTCATCTAACTCGTTGAAAGACGACTCCGTAAAGTTGTGATTGTTTCAACGTACTCTCATTGGGAGTGCCGCGAAATGGTACATTGAGCTCAACCGCTCAATATACTCTTCCTTTGGTGAATCGGCCATGGCTTTCCTAAACCATTTCCAATTACCTGTGAGATACGATGCTGGTACAGAATTGTTGGCAAATTTCTCACAAGCAAAAGTGAACCATATCTCTGATCACATTTGAGAATGGAGATGCAGAAAGAGTTTAATTAAGGTACTAGTCCCACCAACATTATTGCTCGAGTGGTTTCTTAAGTCTTTGGTCCCACAATTGTCCAAATACATCGCGACGTCGGGAGTATTTTCCAAAGAAGACGCCATCATGAGAGCTCAACAACTTGAGCTAATCTATTCTCAGTCCGTTTTACTATACGAGATCTTGCCAGATGCACCATGCTCAGTACTTGATAAAACCAGACAGAGAGATGGACCACATGCCGATGGTATTGTTGGTTCAGCACAAACAAAGCCGGCTGAGCAACTAACGAATCAGTTGCAACAATTTTCTATACAACACACAGCGACCAGCCAAACTACTGCTTTGGTTGCTCCCCCTACCAAAACATCAGATGTACACATAGTGCAATCGACTAATCCAAAGGCCACCCAATAGCCTAAAGGAAAGAAGAAATAACGAAAGAAGGGTAAGGGGGATAAGAAACCCACCGATAATGCTGGTGGGGGCAATACTGAGAAACAAAAGGTGAGGTATCCATGCAACCTGTGCACAGAAGACCACCCAACCCACCTTTGTCCCCGGCTTGTCGAGGCCCAAAAGTTTGTGACACAGCAACAACCTACTGTGTTAACCAATCCATTCCAACATGGGCAAAATCTAACTCAAGCCTCTGCAAGCACGGAAGGGGGCAGCCAAGGACCCTCTCCATCTTCAAACAACCCCACATCCGTGAATGTAGATATGGTGAAGGGTGATGCTTTTATATCGACTAGAGCGCATGACTATAGTAAACCAAGCACTTTTGAGAAGGGAAAAGAATCTGAAATCCCATCTCTTCCTCTACATATTGAGAAGACGTTGGGTGAAACAATGACACGTATCCCCAACGGTGCGTTCAAAAAATCTTCTCATAACCCAAACACAAGGGCCACCCAGAAATATTCTATGGTGGAAGATTTATCACAAACCCCTTGTGTGATGTCGGCTTTGGAGGTCCTCCAAAATTGCTCTTCCCAGAGGAAAGCCTTGTTAGCCACTTTAGGATCTACCGAGACTTGTAATCCAGGTACAATCATGCTGGATACAACTGACCTAAAACCTCATCTGGCTTACCACGTAGTGTTTCAGATAGTAGTGGCTTATCCCATGAAAACATTTACTTGGAATATCTTTCGCACGGTGGTCGATGAGGGAGCCTCGACATGCGTTATGTCATTGGCATGTTGGAAGGTCATTGGCCAACCCATTTTATCTCCGTCACCTACTCTCCTCACTGCTTTCGACGGTCGTTCTTTTCGACCACATGGTATCATTCCCTCTTTCCTTGTGCAGTTAGGAGGGAAGACCGTGTGTGTCGAGGTAGAGGTAATCAATGCTCCCCTCAACTATAACCTCTTGTTAGGAAGGAGTTAGACATATGCCATGCAAGCTGTGGTTGCTACAGTTTTTCGGGTCTTGTTGTTTCCACATGAGGGCCAGATAGTGACCATCGATCAATTGTCTTTCTCCAGACCTGACCCTTCATTGGGGGCATCCACGGTCCTGATGATTGATAATCCTTAACCCGGTGTAGTCAACGTAGGGGTTGGTTTGTGCCCATCTTTGATGGGTACCTTCAATTACCCGCCCCCTCAAGGTGATATCAAGTTTATATCCAATCACCATAAGGTTGAGATTTTTCAAGTTTCGTCATTCCGCATCACTTACTTCGATGATCCGTGGATACTTCCTTCCCCATCGACCACGATGGATGGGACAGGGCACCTGAGCATGTCCATGCCCTTGTCCGCAGCTAAAGTAGCGTACTCTTTAGTCCAATAAGCTTCAGCCAACACTAATCCCACTCCCGCACAAGAGTTCGATCCACTTCTGGAGCCTATTTGAGCTCAACGTTCTCTTGCTCACACCGATTCATTAGACTTAGTCTTGCCCACTGATGAAGCTATAATTGAGGCAATGACTAGTCTAGACAAACCCTGGGAAGATCTTCATCATAGATCATACTTCCTCCCAGTGTTAAGCAAAATCGAAGTTGGAGAATTCACCTTGACTATGATGAGAGATAGGTCTTGTCCCATTAATCCCTTAGCTATGGACGAGGTTTATGCTGAGGCTAATATGGAAACTATCATTGAAACCTTACCGATCAATATCTCCTGAAACCCTGGCGTCGTGGAGAATGTTTTCGATGGAGTTGATTGCTCCCCCGCAGAGATTCAAATCTACATAGATATTTTTAAAGAATTATGTGACGTTTTTGCCTGGTCTTACGAGGAAATGCCAGGCATCAATCCAAAAATAGTTGAACATGAAATCACAACGTATCCAGATGCCAAGCCTGTCCGGAAGAAGCTTCGTACAGTTAACCCCAAGAAAGTAGAAACCATTAAGGTTGAGGTTGAGAAACTTCTAAAATCCGGTTTTAGCTATCCTATCCATTTGACCCAATGGGTCTCAAACCCTGTGCTGGTCAATAAAAAACAAGGCACAATTTGTGTATGTACAGAATTCCGTGATTTGAACAAGGCCTGTCCCAAAGATAATTTTCTTACACCATTCATCGACCAGATAATTGATGAATGTGCGGGTTGCGAGACCTTTTCTTTCATGGACGGTTTTTCAGGATATAATCAAATACAAATCAAACCCGAAGACCAGCACAAAACAACATTCATTTGTCCATGGGGTACATTCGCGTATCGTAAGATGCCTTTTGGTCTCAAAAATGTTGGAGACACCTTTCAATGGGCCATGTCTTTTTCTTTCCATGACCTCAAGCATATAGTCGAGGCCTATTTATATGATTTAGCATCTCGATCTCGCAGGAGAATGGATCATCCCACACACCTCTGACTTATCTTTGAGCGTTGTTGCTACTTCGAGATTCGCTTGAATCCAAACAAGTGTAGCTTTTGCATAACATTAGTATGATTGTTAGGTTTCATAGTGTCAACAACAGGGATCATGGTCGATCCTCTCAAGGTTGAGGCAATAATTCAGTTGCCCCCCCCCCACGCACAATCCTTCAACTTCAGAGCCTCCAGGGCAAGGCGAATTTTCTACGATGCTTTATTGCTAACTATGTCGAGATCACCAAGGGATTTATGCACGTACTTAAAAAAGACGTCCCTTTTTATTGGGACGATGCCGCTCAACGCTCTTTCGCCGCATTAAATCACGCACTCACTATAACTATAACAAGGATTTCTTATTATATCTTGCTACAACAGAGTCAACCATTGGCATGGTATTAGTTCAGGAAGATGACTTGTTTTCAGAATATGTTATCTATTACCTGAGTCGAGGCCTCGTCGGACCGAAACTCAATTATTCTCATATCCAAAAACTTGCGTTGGCAGCAGTCCATGCTGTTCAACAGTTTCGTCATTATGTTCTGTTTCGTAAGACCACTGTCATTGCTATCATGAATCCATTTCAGTACATGTTGACACGACGGGTAATAGGCATAAAGATCAGTAGATGGATAGTCATCCTCTAGGAGTTTGACCTAGATTTCATTTCAACGAAATCCAAAAAGTCACTGGTCTTCGCAGAACTTATTTTGGAACTTCCGGTTGAGTCAGGTGATCTTGTGCCCGAAGAGTCACCTATCATAGGAGATATGTTTTTGATCACCTCTTCGGATCCCTGGTATGGAGATATCCTTATCTATCTCTAGACTTTGAAGTGCCCCACCACTAATTCTCATGATGAGTGTCGATGCATACGCCATCAGGCTAAGAATTATCTCATACTCAATGATACATTGTATCGAAGAGGTGTAGACTGCATCCTACGTCGATGTCTCACTCACGAAGAAGCAGTTATCATGCTTAACGATTTCCATACCGAAGCTTGTGGCAGTCTTTTTTATAGGTTGGCAACAGCCCAAAATATTCTACGAGCAAGTTACTTCTGGCCGAAACTTATCAAAGATTGTATCGAATCGGTCAAGAAGTTTCACCCATGCCAAATCTTCTCTCGAAAGATGAGGGCACATCCCGCTCACATGTTTCATGTCATCACAGTTGGTCCCTTCACCAAGTGGGGGATTGATTACACTACATGTAGCCCTCCTTTAGCAAGGGGGCACCGCTATATCATCGTAGTTGTAGACTACTTCACAAAATGGGTTGAAGTTATGCCAACGTTTAAAGATGATGGAGAGACTGGAACTCTCTTTTTATTCAACCAGATAATAGCAAGGTTCAGCGTTCCAAGGGAGATTGTCACTGACCATGGAAATCACTTTCAGAACCAGATGATGATCAAGTTAACGTCAAATCTTGGGTTATGGCAGGAACATTCGTCACCCTACTACCCCCAATCAAATGGTTAGGTAGAAGTTGTGAACAAAACTCTTAAGACCATTCTACAACAAACGATCAACTCAGCCAAGTCAAATTGGCATTTGATGTTATACTCGACATTATGGGCTTACCGAACATCTGTTAAGACTACAACTGGTTTCTCACCTTTCCAACTCGTTTACGGGCTGGAGGCAGTCTTGCCTATCAAATGTCAGATCTCGTCTCTAAAGTTGGCAGCACAATTATTGCCAGACACTTCTCCACTTGAAGAACGATTAGTATACCTTGAGAAGCTCAATGAACAACGTCATGATGCGGCCCTGGCCAATGAGGCTCACAAACATAAGGTCAAGTGTCAGTATGATAGGTTCGTTTGTCGTCGGATTTTCTCTGAAGGTGACCTTTTCCTGGTCTATGACCAAGATAAGGACCCCCTGGGGGCAGGAAAATTCAAACCCATGTGGTTTGGACCTTTCATCATAAAAGAGTTTTTAGAAAAGGGTGCTTATCGTCTGGTTGACTTTGAAGGGAATGATTTGGCGGAGCCTAGAAATGGGCTCTACCTCAAGAAGTATTACTCATAAGCAGGTCACTGTGGGTAACTTTTTGTAACATAGGTATAGTCTTTGTACTATTACTTTCTAGTTTCTTTTAGTGTTATGGACGTGTCATTGATATTATATTTTGCCACTGTGGCAGATGTCAAGTGATTCCAAGGTGTTCGTTGGGTTTGCAAATGGTGCTAGTCAGCACACTAGGAGGCTTGCCTCCGTAGCTTGGGTAATCTTTACACCTCAAGGCCAGTTATTATCTTCTGGAGGTATATGCTTAGGTGACACCACAAACAATGTCACCGAGTATACTGTAGTTATTGAGTTGCTTCGTGATGCTTTGTCATTTGGTATCTCTCATCTCCAGGTCTATCTCGACGCTCAACTGGTTGTGTCTCAGTTAAACAGAATATATCAGGTTCATGATCCAACTTTACATCGACGATTCCTTAGGGTACATCTCTTAGAATGAAACTTTGATTATATTACATATTTTCATGTTGCTAGGAGATTAAATCAAGCTATAGATACTCTAGCTAATCAAATTTTAGATTGGCATCTTGCACACATATGAAAGAACATTCACATAAACATGTAAATATGTTTTTTTCACACATGATCCATAAGACACAAAATACAAAAAAAAACATATATAATATCATAAAGTAACCAGAGTACATAGATGGACACAAGCGCCTCAAAAATATGACCAATAACGAGTCACGGGGCTTATGCCCTCAAAACATATATACAAGTAGTGCTCGTGGCACGTAAAAATGTCTAGCTAAAGTCAGGGCATGTGGGCCCTATTATGCTGGTCCACAGCGTTGGCTAAATGTCGAAACAACTGGACCCACGTCCATGGTGCCCCCACTACATGAGGTTGCATACATGGTGGCAGGTCCTCAATCTCTTCCATCAGGACCGTGCGAGTGAGCACAGTAAAGTTCCGCTCAAATCATCTCAATACCCTCTCAGCCTCCCCAACTGGAAGATATCCTGCTACTATTGGTCGCCCTGTGGCGACAGGTGCAGCACCTGGCCGAGGACAATGCCTATTCCTCGCATAGTCAGTGGGTCGCACTGGTCCCACATCTGCACACAACGAACACATATCCATCAAATATTTTGGTATAACAAAAAAAAATGATATATATAACAAAAACAACAAAAAAATTACATATGTTTAACAAAAAAAAACTACAAAGGTGGAGACTTACCCATCTCCCCTCGCTCCTCATCAGGAGGTACTGGTATCTCAGGGTCTCTCGAGAAATCAATCCCGACATAGGGGTAATCCTCTATAACCAGGATCTATTGTGACAACCACGCAAAGAAGTCATCGTTGAAGGACTCATTGGTCCTTTCGCCACCCTGTCACGGTAGAAATACTGCCCATCTACACATAGTAGGAAGAGAGGCCTGATGTCCTCGTACCACTACTCGAGGACTAAAACTCGGAACTCTCTCAAAAAAGAACGAACACAGAATGGTCCTAAACCCAAAGTTCCTCTGTGTCCGCAAACGACAATCTGTCAACTGCCTCTTCATACACTCAAGTAATGTGGTACTCCAATAAAAAAATTATGCATTTAAGCACTGGATTGCACAGTTCATATGTGCATGGGATGCCTGATGTAGAGCCGCAGAACCAGTAATTCACCCGATAAGCAACACTATCACCTAAAGCAATAAGTCAGTGATCTTGCTTATGGGCACCTGCGAGCTCGCGTGGTCTGTATCATCTGCACAGTATATACCTATCAATTCCACTATGTTATACATCCACGAAGGAAAAGTCCAGAAGTTGACTGGTTCCCCTCTCCTGGAGAGGCCAGTCAAAAAGTAAACGTCCTCAGTCGTGGGCACCAGTGACTTCCCCTCTAACATGAATGCCTCTGCAGTTGGATGTCAATAGTCAACCAAGGAATTCACTAGCCTAGGTTGTGCCTGCATAAAAGGACATAGGAAAAACTTGAGTAACCCACATTGCATCAAAGTAGCCACAGCATTGGGGTCTTCCCCGACCAACTCACTAGCCTCTTCATGCTCTCTTTCTCTCCAGTGGACATACATCCTGCAAAACACCAAGGTTCAGGAGGGTTAACCTTTGCTTTTTAAGCCTTTTTCATTCACTAAGGGGGTCCACGCGGGCTATAATAGTGATAGTCATGTGTACACGTGTGCAGATTTTACTCTGCCCGAATGTACATGTGGACTGTCCTGACATAGCCTGCATGGACCTAGGGCCAACCTTTTAAAGGTCGACACCCCCTTAAAAAATGAAACCCAATACAAAAATAAAGACCTAAAATGCAAGTTAAGAGAGTTTTTACTTACTTGGTCTAGACACAAGTTCATTTTGTCCGCTGTATCTCCCAGAATCACCATTTTTATCAAAGGGGGTCTTTTGGCTCTAGAGTCAATTTCCAAATCAACAATGGTGATAATGAGCTGCCAACTTCTATTTATAGACTTTTTGGCCTCTTTTTGTCACTTTTTTTGCCTCCCTTATCATTTTCTTTATACCAAAAACCATTTAGAGTGATTCAGGAGTTGCACGAGAGGGATATGATCGGGTATCAGGACAAGTTTTCTGGAGTTTTGAGTAATTTTCAACGGTCTTTGAATTTTTTTTTTTCGAGGATCAACTTGAGCATATAGGTTAGGTTTCTACCCTAACTTTTGTATCTCGTTGTCTTTTTCCTTTGCCATAGGATCGATCCCATCAAGTTGTGACATGGAACCATCATAGCTTCTTTAGAAGTGTCGTGACTTGGTGGTAGAGCTTACCGGAACATGGATGCCCTAGGTAGATCCTGGTTGCATTATGGTATCCATGATGTCTCTACACACTGTAGGCTTAGGAGTCCTTGTAGTTTTTCCTAATTACGAGTTTGAGCCTCATTTGCATGATTTCTTTTCGCTCTTAACCTCACCCTTAGGACTCCCAAAAGATATAACGGGTCTTCTTTTAAGCCCTTTTCAGACCCTCTAAACATGAAAATATTGTCGAGCGATCTTGTGGCCTTTCACGCTCGTTAAACAAAAATTTGAAGTCACGTCTGTCCGGCAGTAGTTTACCCCTTTTTCGGTCCGATCGATCAACTGTACAAACAAAGGTATACTCTATGGAACTTCAGTTCTTTAGAAGAGTACTCTCAAGTATAATTTTACCCCTTTTTCGGGCCTGAGGGACTAAACTTACGAAAAAGGAACCCCCGCGAAGTCCATAGTTAAGCTCTTTTCAGACTCCCTAAAATTGAAAAGCTCGTCGAGTGACCTTATTCTTTCAAACTCGTTAAAATGGTTCAGAAGAACATTCTTGACGAAGTCCATAGTTAATCTTTTTTCAGACTCCTTAAAAATGAAAAAATGGTCGATTGATCTTGTCCTTATCACACTCATTAAAATGGTTTTGAATAGACGTCTTGTCGGTGCTAGTTTACCCCTTTTTCGAACCGAATAGACTATCTTCGAAAAAGGTACCCCAACAGAGTCTCCTTTTCCGTTTTTTCAAACTCTCTAAATATGAAAAACCACCGAGCTTACCTTCTCTGGGCTCGTTAAACTTACATTGAAGGACGTTACCATTGTGTGTTTTGTTAACCGCATTTGCATACCTTATACACCAGCCTTATAGCACTTTGCTTCTACGTCTTAACACCCTTGGCCCCAGGAGGATTTTTCCCTAGTATCATTATTCTGAACATCAGTCTTGTCCTTGCACCTTGAACTTGTATGTTTGTAACACTCGTTCCTCCATTGTAACATAAAATTCCTTTATTCTTTTTTCCAAAATTATTGAAAAAGACAAAAAAAAATCAAATATACCCCAAAAAGAGGAAGGGAAAAGTATTTTCTTTATTGGCAGCATAATGAGTGGCCCTTGGATAAAGCACATATGTTTGTTTGTTCGTCAAACTATGGGATGTAGTACGACCTTAGGAAGTTTTTCTCACTACATAGAGTTGTGTCCTCCTTCGTTTGGTTATTCTTCCAAACATATGGAGAGTTTGCGTTGCCTCCTGCATCGTAAACTTATGATTAATGCCATGCTGCCTAAGTCTCATCATTTGTCGTGTTGTTGTCCAAGGGAAGTTTCTACCAAGCCTGAGTCAGCCCCTCTACAATTTGTCTCTTTCCCTCATACCCGACCATTCTGAATGTCCAATCAAGTCCTTGTTCGAAATCAATGAAGCCTTCAGTCTGATCATCAAGATTATCTAGTCCATGACCGATGAGTCGTCGAAGACCTCTGGGTAGTGAAGTCGTACACTCATATTACACTCCTACCTTGAGTTTTGAATATTTTAAAGTTTTTTCTCGAGCTCTAAAGATATCATCTCCAGCAATCAGGCTGTATCAACTTCTAGAAGATCGATACTCTATATGTATATCTTTTTGATTTCGAGATGTAGCTCCACTGTGTATTGTTCGCGGATACACTTTATATAGTTATTTGACATGGATCTACAGTGTATTTGATTGGTAGCCATGATTCTATTTTATCCCAAGCATGGGTATGCCCACCTCGGTAAGACATTTGTTATTTTGCAGACGTTGCCTCCTAGTTCCTGGTCCCTGGGCTCACTTGTTCGGCACATCAGTAAAGATTGGTAATGTATTTCGGCCATCAAATTCTCTTCTGACCTCACACATTAGGGGGCATCTATTATAACCCTAATTTTCACCATACATGCTTACCTGGCATCAGGCCATCTCAAATCCCTTCTTTGCCAAATCACTATTGAACAAATCTTTAAAAAACTTCTTTTATAAGGGCCCACGTGCCCTAATCCATTATTGAACACATGTACACGCTAGCTGACCTAAAACAGCCCGCGTGGACCTACAAAAGCATGAAAAAAGGAAAGTTGTTGATGGAACACACAACTTTGGGTGAGTTAACTAAAACTCCTGGCCATGCATGGCCGAGGGTTTGTCCAAATACCTAGCTTCTTCTAGCCTATAAAAGAAGGGTTAGGGGTCCCATTTGGAGGAGGCGAATAAGAGTAAAGAAACTCTGCCCAATTGCACATTCCCATTGTCCCAACCCTTTAGCCATCCTTGTGCAAAGAGAGATACAAAGCAAAGAAGTTGGAGGACATTTGAAGAGGAACCCAGGATCAAGATTCACGGAGCAGTGGCCAGTCTCGACATTGTAAGTTGATTCATTAAATTTAATAATAAAGAAATGATTTTCTCGTCCCACTATATGAGTTCTTCATAATTTATTAGATATATGTTTGAATCTCTAACCCATTAGTCTGTAGGTAAAGTGCATGTGTAGTTTGTTGCTTGTTTTGTATGCAGGTCAGCCTTGGGAGGAGAGCTGCTAACAAGCGATCAAGTGTGAAGAAGGATCGACATCGAACATCTCGAACAAGGTATGTTGGTCTAACCATATATTTGCTGAAAAGAAATGGGGATTAGGTCTAGGGATGAAGGTAGAAAGTAGATTTCTTTTGGTCATATCTGCATGCATAATATAACCCTATTTGCTAGTCTGTAGGGGGATTTCCCACCACAAAACTATGTATGACATATTTATACCAATAGGTCAAAGAGGATTTCAATTCCATGGGATTCTTACATGGACAATTTACGATGCATCGGGACTAACACATTTTTGTGGTATGTAACACACTATTGCACTTAAATAAGATAGATGTTGATGATATTATAATGTTTGTTTTTTAAATAATTGTTTGTTATATAACTAATGCTGCCATTGATGTGCATCTTCTAGGTTTGCAAACAAAGGGTAAATTTGCATGTCCAGTTTGTGGTCCTAGGATGAGATCTCGTCATTCAAGAAGTTTAGGAAATGAGGTGTTTGATGAATATAGGCACTTTCTCCCTAAGAACCATAGGTATCGAAAT
>ML818523.1:139109-151819 GCA_009831015.1 Picea engelmannii | reverse complement strand
ATATTAGGGCTTCTAAGAAGCTTCACCATTTCTGGTCTCCTTTGGGATTTTCTTCCTACTTGGAATCTTTCTTCAAGCACTTTAGGTTATGGGGTTACGACTGTAATGAAATTACTCCCTCAAGGTATCTAGGGGTCAAAGATGTCCTAATATTTCATCGGGTCGTAAATTGCATTTTTACCAATTTTATCCCTTTTTCATTGAATTTGTTTCCTTTTTTCATGTAACTCACGAATCAATATTTTGGGTGTAAAACCCTATCTATTCCCGGATCTCCCAAGTCCCATGGCTCCTTGTAAAAGCTCTAGTGAATCAGGATATTCCCAGGACTCCAGCTTTGCCCAAGTCTTGGCTGAACAACCGCAGGCACAACTTGTATTGATGTCTCGTTTCTCAACAATAGCAACACGGTCAACAACATTAGGAGTTTTAGGGAAAAATATGCATGATATGTTGAGAATGTTCCAACAACTCATCATCCATCAACCACAGGCCAACAATAGCCTCAACCTCAACCCCTTTATTCACCAAGTGGTTCCCATTATTCAACAAACCTTCAAGTTGGGTGCTAAACTCTTAGTGCCTAAATTTAATGGGGCTTTAAACGATGAAAATATCAATTCTTGGATACGTAGGATGGAAACTTATTTCAAAACCCAATTGAGCTTGATAGAGGCCAACGAGATTCTGGTTGCTGAAGTTCACATGTAGGACTAGGTCCCTACATTGTCACAGATCCATGCACAACACTTGGTAGCCAACAACCAACCCCCCATTGACACTTGAGTAGACTTCAAGGATGTTGTCTGTAAGAGGTTCTACCCATTAGGGTACAAGGATGCTTTGATTGCAAAGTGGATAGAACTTCGACAAATCTCAGGGTAGTCTGTCCAACAATTTATGGGCATCTTCAACAAAATGTCCATCAAGCTCGAGGGAAGAGACTCTCAAGACACCCTATGTGTTAAAGCTCATTTCTGGGTTATTGCTGCATTTTAAGGAAAGAACTAGAGCTATTCTTTGTTATTTCCATGGAACATGCCTTCTAGTGTGCTTCCAAAATAGAGGGTAAGCTACCAAAAACCAATCCTATTAGTCAAAGGAAGTTGGTGCTCCTCTCAACCCCTTGCCACTTCCAAGGGCCAACACAATAGTAGTGGACAAAACTTGGGGTTTTCCAGCACAACCCTTGCTGCTGGGACACAGAAGAAGAGGAAGTGGTGCTCATACCAAAAAAATATGGGCATTATGATGACAATTGCTGTTTGGATGCATTGGTGAGTCCTAGCTTGATAAGCTTGAAGGACTATCTTATACCAGCTTATGATAAGCTGTTGGTATGTACTTGTAACTTCATTCTTATGTATATATGAAGTGTACTTTGCTGTCCAAACTTTGTGTACTTGCAGATATGATTTTCAGTTTGTCTCATGGTGATTGAGTAACTTCTAGTGCTGGTTTTGTATGCCAATTTAACATAACATGAACAGATTTTGTTGAGTGATTTGACAAGTAAATAGAAGCTAAGAGGGCAGATTTATGGTTGTAACAAATCTGCTGTTTATAAGTTATTTTCAGATTTGTTATATGTTGGGGATTGTGTCCTCAGGGTTGGAAACATAATTCCTTTGAAGTGCATTTGTTTGGTGTTTATTTTCTTGGGATGCCTTGTGTATTTGGTTGGACATAAGTGAAATATATGCTCTTGTAATTTCTATATCAGATTCAACCATAAGTCTGAAAGTTCACAGGAAATAGATTTGGGAATCCTCTAGTAAATGGCATGAAATTTTTGAATTTGTCCCAAGCATGTATTTTCAAAATTTCCACATGGTTTTTGTGCTGTTTGATTGAAATTGCTCTCTCGGTGAAGAGGGAGTTAGATATTTCAGTTGTTGAACCCGAGAGAGGTTGTCAGGTGGTGAAATCTTGGTGTGCTTGAGATAAGCACTTGCACCCTTGAAGGGTTTCATGCGTTGGAATCTTAGTTGCTCATGTGATGAGGGTGTGTTTTAACCTGTGATAGGTGGAAGATCTATTTCGTTGATCGCTGGTATGTTATTTGTTTTTAGTAGGTGTGATGTCTAAAGGACTTGTGATAGGTGGCCAATTTGTTCCAGTGGATGCCAGTTTTTGGAGTGGATTGATTCCTGTGAGAGGCATTCTTAACCATTTGATTGTTTTGTTGATTTTCAGAGCCTAGGAGGGGCTAATTCATTCTGTGATAGGTTAATGATAATTGGCTTATCGGTTTTGGTTGGGTTGTGACTCAAGGATTCACAAGGATGGTGACCTTGTTCAGTTTCATTGATTGTTATAGTTTTGAGGGAGCTTCTTATGTTATTTTTTGGGGATAGTATTGGTCGTACATCTTGTGCATTGTACTTTTTAGAGATTGATCATAGATGTGATAGCTAGTGTGATGCTAAGCTTTTGGTGAATCTTAGTAGGTCATTTTGTGCATTTGTGATGATTATGATTAATGTCCATTAAGACTAGAATTGGTCTCTCAAACCTTAAGAAAGGTAAGAGATTACTTAGATTTCTTTAGAATCTTATTTATGTGTGCTCAAAAAGCATTGAGAGAAGTGCTCCAAGATCACAATAGTTTTGATGACTTAGGAGGTTCGGAAGGTTAGTATTGTAACAAATATTTTGAAATTGTGATTTAATTTGGGTATATGCAAGACACTCTAGGAGAATTGTTCTTCATTTTCAACCCTCTTAGTGTCACAAATATTATAGATGCTTGCATCCTACAGTGTTTTGGGAATTGTCCAACGCTCAGTTTCGCTATGTAGCTCATGGGAGTTGGTTCATATCTTAACAATGTTGATTTTCTTCTTTGCACTAGTTAGAACTGAGAGATACATTTGATCTTCTAGATTAGGGTTGATTACCTCCATGTAGTATCTTAGCTTCCTTTTATCTTCTAATTCTTTATCGCACCACAGATTCTCTTTAAATTTAGATGTAGTAATGTTTTTAATATTATCGGTATTCTGCAGAATGACATCTTCTTGTATTCTCCAATGATTTAGCCAAGACTTGGTGTCTTGTTGCCATCCTCGCTTGAGATGCTGGTTGTTTTGGATGGAGTTTGAAGCAATTTTTGGGAGCCTCTTGTCATCCATGTTGTTTATCTTTTTCTTGTACACTAAGTACCTAATCACGGCGATGCACTCAATAGGGAAAAGTCTAGCTTCGATGAGGAGGATAGGATAGGGTGTATTGCCTTTAATATTGATATTATAAGTCATAAAATTCTTTTGGATATGCTCTATCTTTCTCCGAGATTTTTTAGAGATAATGCATCGCCAAACTTCACATCTGTATAAAATAACTATAGTGACGAGAGTATCAAAGAGGAGTTTTTTCTTATCCCACAGACAAAGGTATGCTAGTTTACACTTGTTTTCAAGCCCATAATAAGCTTTCCACGCTCCATTTATCCTTTTCTCAACACGATAGTTCCAATTGAGCGTGTGATGGATATCGATTCCAAGATATTTGTATGAAGGCACTTCCTCCAAGCTATTATAGTTAATTTCTTCCAACCAACCCTCAATGTTCCTAAATTTTGCAATAACACTCATATAGCCTTATTGCAACAACTCTCATCTTAGAAGGAACTTTTACCTCTTCAAACCTATTCCAAAGGTTAGTCCTAGGCACTATGTCAAAAGCTTTTCTAAAATCAACGAAACAACAAAGGAGATTGGTTTTATTATTGCGACACTCTTATGAAGTGATCCTAAGCGTAACAAGATGATCCACAGTTGAATGATAACGTCTAAAGACGGCTTGGCCTTTAGTTGTTTTTCCATGGCTTTCAAGCCATATGCTGATCTTCTTATCCAAAATACTTCCATATAGATTGGCTAATATGGGGCTAATCATAATGGTCCTATAATTAAAGGGACTACTTTTGTCCCCACTTTTAAAGATAGGAACAATGAGGCTTCGAGTCCAAGGTTTAGGGAAGCTTTGTTTGACCGCTAAACTGAAGAGCTTGTGTATGTGAGGGATGAGGATAGGCCCTCCAATTTTTAATATTTCATCTTGGTAGTCTTCAATGTCTTTAGCTTTCCCTTTTGCAAGTCACTTAACCCCAAACTTTATGTCTTCTGTAGAAAACAATTCCTCCTCTATAAAAACGTTTGGAATGTTGTCCACAACAATCGAGGATTCATAAATCTTTTTGAGGTAGGAGTTTTAGTCCTTTAGGGGAATCATATTATTTTCTTTAGTTTTATGAGTCAAAATTTGTCTCCAGAATCTCTTGGGATCTAGTTTTGGTAGCTGCAGAAGCTTTTCTTGCGTTCTATTTATCTAGTGCCTTTTTTTCCTTTTAATTAGGGCTCTGTATCTTTTGATCTCATGAGATTTTAAGGACTCATTAGAGGAATCCCTAATGGATTTTCTTGCAATTTTACATTCATGGTCATACTAAGGGTGGGCCATCCTATTTTTCTTTTTAGATAACACCTCAATAGAGAATTTGTACTTTGTACATGATCTTGGAGAATGGATATTTGATGTTGTATTCTTCATATGTGGTTATACTTTGTACACTTGTCTTGGAGTGCTAGGTGTTGCCCCTTCATGGGTAACAGTCCTAGAGCCACAAATCCGTTGGGAGGCATATTCCAACTCACATGAGATCAGTTGATCATGCCATTCAAATGCATATTCTCTCCTTATTCTTCCTCTATTGCATGATGATTTAGCCTTCACCACTCAACCACCTCAACCATGGTATATTGATCTTATCCAACTTCATACCTTAGATGACAAATGCACCTGGTATATCACATTTTCAATATACATGGTCATGCTACTTTGGTTTGAGATGTAATACTTCATATGCTGTATTCTACTCCTTGTGCATTTGTTGGTCATTCAAAAATGGTGTTATAACTTCTAAACTAATCGTGAAAATTGTAAACATTCAAGTGCTATCCAATAGAAACTTCACAATGTTAATAATCTTTTTTTGTCTTGTTTTACCATGGGGGATATTATTTTCCTTTAAAGATGTGATGGGTCTTGAGTCAGGTCATACTCCTAGTGGTCATACCTTTACATTTTTTCCTCTCACTTCCATCTCACCCATAAAACTTATATAGAGGTGAAGATTGAAAAATAAAAAACAAAAAATAGTAAGGATGGAGCTATGCCACCTCATTAAAAAGGCCAAAACCCCTAGTCCCATGGTTGTCTATGAATATCTAGAGAAAAAGGACTTGTTCAATAAAATGAATAGATACAAAAAAAGAAAGGGGAAATAAATAAAGAGCCAAGGTGGTAACTCTAAGCATAAACTCCCTCTTAATGTCTTACAAATAATGAAGATTCCTAGCTCTTGAAAGCTAGTTGGACTAGGAAAAAGGACCTTTTCCATCATATGAGGCTTTGAGGGTCATTACATGACATTCCCTTTCCCTTTCCATAAGTTATTCACCTTTTCACCTATGGCTAACTTGGTTATCTAGAAAATATTACTTGTCTTGGTCTTTGTTACATGTAATAAGGGATTAAAAGTGTCGTCCCATGCTAAACTTAAGCAATTGTTAAAATTAGTCTTTGTTATGTTGTTGCTAGAAGAGAAACACAAGCTATGCATCATTTAATGGATTGTAAGGGGGTTAGACCCAACACTACGAGTGGGTGCCCTGCATTAGAAGTTGTGTATATGTATATGGGGTATCATCCATGCCTTGGGAAATGTGTACCATGCCTCGAGATTCGTGACACTGCATTGGGATCCGTGATGCTACATTGATATCCATGCCATTTGCCTTGGGATCCATGTACTTTATTGGGATACATGTTGATGCCTTGGGATCTGTGACAATGCATCAGGTTATACATGGATGCCACATCACCACAATTGCCACATGGTTTGCTTCAGGAGGGCGCCCATGTCTAGTTAGATCATTTTGAACCATTTCAGGAGGTTGTTGAGATGGTTCGAGCTCATTTTTGAGGACGACCAACTTCAAGGGCCATTATCTTTTGACATAGTGTCCAAAATTCCACTGGATCAATGCCATCTGATACAAAATGGCCGTGGGATTTTCAAAATGGGGCTCTAATAGAAAATCGGGCAAAAATTGACTTAGTTATGATGTTGCTGAAATTTGTCATGGAAAATTATCGCCTTGTTTGAGAGTGGTTCCAAGTTCAAACTTCATTGGACTTCATATGGAGAAAGTAGAATTTTAGGTCCCATTCAAAATTCAGCAGACTTGATGGTTTTTAGGATTTCAAGATTGGCAGTATTGCAACATTTCCACTAGATTCTATCATGTATGAGGGTATGGAACTAGCATTAAGTCAAGAGCACCAAACCCTCTATGTAGCTCGATGTTGGTGGCATTGATCGTTGAACTCTTTTATCATGACCCTTTTAAAAATGTACCCTTCACCCAAGTAAAATCACTTATTAGGCATGCTTAGCTTTTTCTATCTTATTTTAATGCTTAAAGGGTGATAGTAATGATGAGGATCCTAATATAGGCAATGATTTTGATAATATGTAGTTATTTGTTGTAGCATGATTTTTTTTGGACTCTAGAGGCCATTTACAACCTCTTTGTTGATGTATTTTGGTTCAGAGATGGATTAAACTCGATGCTATTTTTATTATATGCACCCTTGCTATTTACATGAGAAACTTTACATATTTGTGTATAATGCTTTGGATTCATATGGATACACATGGATATATCTTCACGGATTCCGACTGAGCGAGTTGTGCTTGGCAATAGAACCAGTAGGGGACACCATAGTCTAGCTCCTGCTTCTTCTACAAGACATCAGAGTCCAATGCCAGCCCCAATGCCTTCTTCCTCTAAAGGAAAATCTATTTCTAGATCCATCACCTTTGCTCGTAAAAGGGGAAGAGCGAATTGTTAGTTTATTTAACTGATTTCATTATAGATGACTCATGATGATGAGATACATTTATTATAATTTTTGATGATATTTTGAGGCTTTAGAATCGGGGCATGATTCAATGTTGATTTGTGATGTATTCGAGTTTACTAGACATCTTATACATCTACATTTTATATATCAATTCTCTTTTGATATGTATGTGGAAATGCATTTATTTGATGTTGTTGATGCTTTAGATATTTAAAAAATAAAAAAAAAATGAATATATTTGTATTTTTTTTTGTTCTTACGACATTTTCCGATATTTTTCCCGATGTTGCAGATATTTTCGTTTTTGGACCCTCGACGATATTTTCGTCGACATGATGTTGGTAACACTGGTTAGAACAACTCCTCAAACATAGGACAACCTTAACATGTGTGCCAAGTCATAGATCCATGTGCAAGATTACCAAATTAATCCACTAGATCCATAAAACAAAGGGACGGTCCCATGTGAGGATGCCTCTAACATATGTGCAAATAAGAGGGAATCAATGGAGCACTCCACTTAGAATGGTACTTCAACTCGATCCAATGTGCTAGGAGTATCCAATCAAGTAAAGGCATCCACACATTGAGGTTCAAACCATGCTACACCATGTCAATCATAGTCATTGAGAGGGATACAAACCGTCTAGAAATTAGTGTAAAGGAAGAGCACTCTCCTCAAACAAGGAGTCCATCATGCCAAGATCTCATCCTCGTGCCAAACTGATCCATAAATAGTAGGGCTTCCTTCCAATGTAGCCAAGTATCATCCAATATGAATGCCTAGACAATGTGAGGGCCAGATCAATCATAAGAAAAATTGCAAAGGTTGAGTTCTTACTCCAAATAAAGTGTGCATATACTAAATATGCCATTACTATGCCAATCATGCCCATATGACCTAGGACTTTTCCCCGCTAGGAATCCCCAAACCATATAAAACACTTGAAATACATCAATAAACTTGTTGGAACCATGTGAAAGGAGGTCAATGTGCTAGGCATGTGAATTTTCTTTAAACCCAACAATTTAATCAATTAAATTACACTTATAATTGACTACGCTGGGTTATTTCCACAACAAATAATTATGCACAACAAAATATTAATCAAGAACTTAACAGTAGAAGATAAAAACAATCACATCACATGTACACAAAGATTTTTGGACAAATAGTCCCTGGAAAAACCCCGGAGGGAAAACCAGTGCAACAGATTTGTGGATTTTATTATTTCAGCAGGAAAATATAGAGATCTTTTGCAAAATGAGTCGATCCTCAATTTTGGCTGAGTAAACCTTAGCGTAATCTTTCCCTGACAATTCGTACGGCCTCCCCACAACTTCTACAAGCCATAACGACTCAGAAAATGACAAATCGTGAGCCTCTGCGCTGTGGTACGACTCCCTGCGTCAAGTCTGCGTCACCCTGTACAACCCTCTCATATCTGTAGCGTAACCTCTGCAAAATGCTGAAGATGTGAGTTGATCCACTTAGCAAATGACTTCCTTTGTCTCCCTGCGATACCTATCCAACAAACTCTTGGGCAAATCTCTTCACTCCAATGAAGTTCGCCCTCTCTCTCAGATGAATAATGCGCCCTCCTTGTCAAATCAATTTCCTTGTACCTCCATGAGAAAGTGAAACCCTAATCTCATAAGGATGGAGGGTTGAGATTAACTCTCCCTCACTCTCCAAGATGGATGGCTAAGATTAAAACATCCATTACTTAAATTATTTTCACTTTAACCTTAGAAAAGGACACATCAATAGTCCTTTTCCTAAGTTAGACATTAGGAAAAGTTAAATTAATCAATTTGACTAATGTTTCATTGTCCTCCACCATGCTAGAGCGCTGCAATATGTGGAAGACCTTCCTTGCTACATTCTCAACACTCCCTCTTAGTGAGGAAGGGATTCTGCCTCAACCCCATATGATCTCTGAACTTCATGAACTTTTGTTTGCTTAGTGCCTTGGTGAAAATGTTTGCCATTTGCTCATCAGTCTATATGTAGTCAAGCCTCACGCCTCCCCTTTGTACACAATCCCGGATGAAGTGATACATGATATCGTTGTGCTTGCTACGATCATGAAACTCCAGATTCTCAGAGAGCATGATGCAACTCTGATTGTCACAGTGAATCACAGTAGCCACTAGCTCTTGCCCGAACAATCCTAAGAGCAAATTCTTCAACCACAGTGCCTCACATGCTGCCAAACTAGCAACCATGTACTCTACCTCAGCAAAGCTTACTGCCACTGATCTCTGCTTCCTGTTGAACCAGGAAATGATGCCCGATCCAATGCTGAAACAACATCCTGAAGTACTCTTTGTGTCCTCTGCACACCCTGCCCCGTCAACATCTGTAAAGCCTGCTAGCCTCACTCCATCACTGCACTCATACAATAACTCGTACTCCACTGTACCTACAAGGTAGCGAAGCACATGCTTCGCAGCAATCCATTGTAATCTCCGAGGGTCCACCATGAAGTGACTCGAAGAGTTTACTGCAAAGCTGATATCTGGCTGAGTGTTGACCAGATACATGAGAGATCCAATCAATTGATGATAGACAATGGGGTCTACTGTCTTTGAATTTGATGCATCAATCTTCCTCTAGTTCGTGACTAGAGGTGTGGACATGGGCCTACAATCTGTCATCCTGAACTTGCGCAAGATCTCCACTGTATACTTCCCCTGTCCCAAAAAGAAGCACCCATCCTACTGCCAGACCTCCAAACCAAGGAAGTAATGCATTAACCCAAGGTCTTTCATCTCAAACTCAACTGCAAGATTTGTCTTGCAGTTTGCTATCAGCTGCTCGTCCCTTGTCAAAAATAGGTCGTCTATGTACAACACCAGTATGAGAGGTGCCTCCCTTGCAAGAAAATGCAGGTTCGGTTTTGCCTCGCTCCGCTGGAAACCCATCTATATCAAGTAGCTTTCAATCCTCAAGTACCAAGCCCTAGGTGCCTGCTTGAGCCCATACAAGGCTCGCCTCAGTCTGCAAACATGCGTCTTTCTGTCATTGACCTCAAACCCCTCTAGCTTCTCAACATATACTTCCTCCTCAACAAATCCATTGAGGAAGACGGTCTTCACGTCCATTTGGTGAATGCGCCAGCCCATCTCTGCTGCTAAAGAGATAATGGTCTTGATCGATGAATATCTAGCCACAAGGGCGAAAGTCTCCTCATAATCGACTCCCTCTCGCTGTGAAAACCTCTTGGCCACGAAGCGCGCTTTGTACTTGTCCACGCTTCTGTCTGCTGCATGCTTGACTTTGTAGATCCACTTGGATCCAACCACCTTCTTCCCTTGTGGCTTGTGCACCACCTCCCATACATCATTTTTCATGATGGATGCATACTCTTCCATCATGGCCTCTTGCCACACTCCATGCTATGCAACCTACTCATAATTGGAAGGCTCTACATCAATACGCTGTGTCATCATCAATGCCATGTATCAAAGTCTCTCTGGTGGTTTACTTCGTCTGAAGGTTCTCTCTAGAAGCCCTGCTAGTCTAGAATCATTGACTGTGGACTCATACCACTTAGGCCATGGTCTAGTGTTCTGCTCCTGTGGAACTGCATCATGCTCCTCCTCCTCCTTATCATTAGGCTCCTGATGATCCTGTCCAACAGTCTCCCTCTCAACCCCTGTACCTGTACCGATACCCTATGTCTGACTCTGTGATCCTATGCTATGACCCTGTGCCTCCTCAATCTTGACTTCCAAATCTTGTCCCTGCTGGTCCTGTGCTGGCAAGTCTCTAGACCTCCTTAATGCTTGCTCCTCCTCGAACTATACATCCCTACACACTATGATCTTCCTACGTATTGGCACAAAGATCCTGTAGGCTTTGGAAGCATCGCTATATCCAACAAGTAACCCCTTATCCGTTGTGGGTTCCAGCTTTGTCCTCTTTTTCGAAGGGACATGACAGTAACATATGCTTCCCCAGATGCGAAGATGACTCACATCTGGTTTGGTACCTGTAAATACCTCCTCGGGTGTCATCTTCCCCAGAATTGTGAGGGGATTCTTGTTCTGTATGTATACAACAGTGCGACTAGCCTCTGTCCACAAAACAATGGCAAACCCTGATCATGTGCTGCTTCGACTATGGTCCTATTCTTTCTCTCGACCACTCCATTCTGCTGAAGATTGTAAGGAACTGTGAGTTCCTTCTTGATCCCAACTGCTGCACAATAATCCACAAACTCCTTGGAGGTGTACTCACCCCCAATGTCAGATCTCAATACTTGAATCTTCCCGCCTGTTTGGTTCTTTACCAGAGTCCTTAACTCTTGGAACCCGTCGAAGACCTTGTTGCCATCCTTATACACACTTGCAGACGTGAGTTGAGTTCGGCTCACTCAGTGTGTCCTTGGAGGCACAATGCCTAGGTTCACAGCCCACGCTGTCACTTTGACCGGAACCTCTTCCGTCTAGGCTTACTCCTAGGGAAGCCAAGGGGGGTAGACCTTAGTTACTAGATGTGTTAGAGTTAAGTTCTAGGAGTTAATTTTAATTTGTTAAGGTTAGAGGGTATCCTAATCCTAAGATGCTAAGGCAACCATGCAAGATCCAAGGGTTAGCATGAGAAGCAAGTCTTTTCCCTAGGTCAACTAAGACTAGTGCCTAGAAATTGGGCAAAGGGTCAACTATGTTAAAGGGTGTTTCTTTACAAAAGATTTACAAGCTATAAACAGTTTTACAAAAGAATAACTCAATAAAAGAAAACCATGTACATTTACTTACAAGATTTACAACTTAAAGAATGATAGATTACAACAACAATCTAACCAAGTATTTGTTCAATATGTGCAGGATATAGAAGATTGAAGCATCAAGTCACATCATCATTTACACAAGATTATCATCAACACATTACTTCATCAAAAGATTCCAAAGTTTAAGAGAATTAAACACAACTATTAAGAAGAGTATTGGAGACAATCTACACTCTTAATTACTAAGCCCCCCAAGTATTCTATTAGATTTGGCCAAGGGTTTAATAATTAGGCTTTTCTTAAGATTTGCAAATTTTATTAGCTTTCACCAAAGCCTCCTCCTCCTGTTGCCAAATAATTGCTGGACGCTCAAGATAGTATGGCAACGAGGCCAACCCTAGCAGAACCAGTCAGTCCTGACAGTAAGAGTACTTCTTGGAGAGGACACCCACTTGGAGCGCCACGGGGTAGTCCCCTACCACTACCCTCCGTTGTTTTCCTCAAACCCATTTTAGATGGTGAAGATGGTGGTCTAAGGTACCCTAAAGTAGTCTATTAAGTATGTATAATGATTAGGTAGACTTTTAGGTGGTTTAAAGAGTGTTTAGAAGGTTTTTAAGGACCTTTTAAGTGCAAAATAATGAGATGGCCGAAACTGTTATTTGCTCAAAAAAAGTGTGTTGCTTAAGCTTTAACAATGAAGTAGATCGACACATAAGAAGCGAATAAGAGAGATAGCTGAAAGAAATAGAGATTATATCACATGCACATCAATATGAGTTTGATTAGAGACAATAGATCAATGGCAAGAACAGCTTGCCTTAAGAGATGAGGAAAGAAAATTATTAAATGTGTTTGCCTACTTAATCATTCAACAAATTCCAAGCCCAAGACATGGCTACCAATAGATGTAAGCAATGAACCAATAAACCACTTATGTGTTAAGCACTTTAAGATGTATCAAGCATGAATATTAAAATGTGTGCTTAAGAGAGAGATTAAGAGCTTGAAAAGAAATGAACTAAGCAAGATCCAAAA
>ML818523.1:123278-139009 GCA_009831015.1 Picea engelmannii | reverse complement strand
GACTGTCTTGATCTGTGCCTTGGATCCACATGATCCACTTAGATCTCCAACGATCTACTTGTGATATTGCCTCTTCAATAGTCCTGCTTTGATACCATGTGAATTTTCTTTAAACTTAACAATTTAATCAATTAAATTACACTTATAACTGATTACGCTAGGTTATTTCCACAACAAATAATTATGCACAACAAAATATTCACCAGGAACTTAACAGTAGAAGATAACAACAATCACATCACATGTACACAAATATTTTTGGACAGATAGTCCCTGGAAAAATCTCGGAGGGAAAACCACTGCAACAGATTTGTGGATTTTATTATTTCAGCAAGAAAATATAGAGATCTCTTACAAAATGAGTCAATCCTCAATATTGGCCGAGTAAACCTCAGCGTAATCTTTCCCTAGCAATTTGTACGACCTCCCCACAAATTCTACAAGTTAGAACAACTCAGAAAATGACAAATCGTGAGCCTCTGCACTGTGGTACGACTCCCTGCATCAAGTTTGCGTCACCTTGTACGACCCTCTCAGATTTCTAGCGTAACCTTTGCAAAATGCTAAAGATGTGAGTCGATCCACTTAGCAAATGACCTCCTTTGTCTCCCTGCAATTGCTGTCCAACAAACCCTTGGGAAAATCTCTTCACTCCAATGAAGTCCACCCTCTCTCTCAGATGAATAATGCGCCCTCCTAGGCAAATCGATTTCCTTGCACCTCCATGAGCAAGTGAAACCCTAATCTCATAAGGATGGAGGGCTGAGATTAACTCTCCCTCACTCTCTAAGATGGATGGCTAAGATTAAAACATCCATCACTTAAATTATTTGCACTTTAACCTTAGAAAAGGTGCTCAATAAGTCAACTGAAGAATATAACACATCAACAATCCTTTTCCTAAGTTAGACTTTAGGAAAAGTTAAATTAATCAACTTGACTAATGTTTCATTGTCCTCCACCATGCTAGAGCGCTGCAATGTGTGGAAGACCTTCCTTGCTACATTCTCAACAAGGCATTCTCCAAGTGAATGAAATCAACCATGTAGATGTGCAATCCTCATGTAGAATAGACCCCTATGTGTTACCTCTAGACAATTTGTACCACCCTAACATATAAACCATGTCCCAGAACCTAGTCATGTGATGACTAGAATGACATAAAAAAGGGGACCATGTGGAACACGCCATCCTAGTGACAAATCAATAAGATAACACGACCATGCACAATCAGTAGGATGCTTGAAGAACAATATGATTCCATGTCACTACCTCGCATCACCATCATCCAACCCCACGGGGTCTAGAGCCATCATACATGAACAAAGATGTAGCACTCCAAGGCAACACCATGATGAGGTAGCATGCTCCATAACCATCGAAATACATCCCAAGAGGATGATCCATCAATCAAAGGCATGCAACATGAAGAAAACCAATAGATGAACCATGACCATGACAATCAACCAAGGGCAAAATGAGTCTCCTCCACCGGGACACCATCCATTCAAATAATATGTATTATGAAGTGGTACACCCCCGATCCATCGAAATTCCATATGTACCATGCTGCAAATCCATCCATTGTGATGAAAATCACAAGTAAAACCTCATGCCATATGAGGTGTAACAACCCCCTTTAAGGACTGTTCAATTATTAGTTTATTACACACCTGTTTGTCTCATCATCAACTTCAATGATAGGAAAACCAAAATACCTTACATCCCCAGCCAAAAAATCTTGTGAAATTGTTCCCAGAATCCAAGCTAAGAAAGCTAACGAGCATATTGATATTAAAAGCAAGATGGTTTAATGGAACTATCTCAACACAAAAGTGGCAAAGCTCCTTCCTAATCTTTTTTGGATTACAACAACTTTCTTTATTCTCTTTCTTTGCTGGCAGAATGGTCTTTGGAAACAATCACAAAAAGCTCTTGGGGCTCTCCCGTGTGGTCTTGGTCAGACTGCTGGAAGCTTGAAATCCTGGCTGTGTGAATTTGTGAAATGCTTACAAGGATGTACTATCCTTTATAGTAACTCTTTGTTAATCTATAGCCGTCAACTATATATCAGAATGTTCCTCACCCTTAATATTTCCTTTCTTGTCTTCCATCAGTGTTGATTGGTTATTCATTATTGTTGCAACAATGCAAATTTGTGAAATGCTTACAAGGATGTATTGTCCTTTATAGTAACTCTTTGTTAATCTATAGCCGTCAATTATCTATCAGAATGTTCCTCACCCTTAATATTTCCTTTCTTGTCTTCCATCAGTGTTGATTGGTCATTCATGATTGTTACAACGTTGCGAATCTGTGAAATGCTTACAAGGATGTATTGTCCTTTATAGTAACTCTTTGTTAATCTATAGCCGTCAAATATCTATCAGAATGTTCCTCACCCTTAATATTTCCTTTCTTGTCTTCCATCAGTGTTGATTGGTCATTCATGATTGTTACAACATTGCAAATCTGTGATGTATTTGCATTATTTTTATGAAGGACATTGTGGCTTCCATAATGCATCTCTGTAGATTTATTAGTAAATAAGAAACTGACGTGTTTGTTGTAGGTTGCTGAGATGTTTACCTGGAAGAAGCCCTTGTTTAAATAATGTCAGAAGCAATATTAGATATATATGGATATTTTACAATTAATATGTTGCACTTGGCAGTTAAAGAGGTTCTTGTAGACTTGAAGCCTATACTCTCGGAGGACAAGTTGCTGGTGTCGATTGCAGCAGGTGTCAAACTAAAAGATTTGGAGGTTGGTTTTGCGATCAATTAAATCCGTTTTAGCATAGCATTCTTCTGTCATGCTAAAAATTTACAATGCAGTTTTGTTTGAGTATATTTTTCTGTGCCCAATGGCAATCAACTGCTGATAAAGTAGGCAGCTATTTATCTAAACACTCACGTTGAGCTCAAATTTAATGCTATAATCTCATTTCTGATTTCTGCTGTCTTTGTTCCAATTGGAACATGCAGGAACAGTGAAATAGTGACAAGTTAAGTGATATATGTTAAGGTCATTGATGTGATGGTAATGGTATTGATGTGATTTTCAAAGAAAGAAGGGGAAAAAATATTGTCCCCAATCGACCAAAAGCATTGTGTAACTAAAAATTTATGTAATGTAAAATACATTTAATGAAGTGACCAAGACATCTTGAAATAAATCAATAGAACATACCCACCTTTTATGCGTAAATACACCCATCTAGTTATCATAAGGATTGGGTCATAATCCCATGCCCACTTTTCTACAACATCTTTTGGATTGCAACACGCAATAACAGTAGACTATTTTTTACAATGCTCGATCTAATGTGCTTAAGTTCATTAATGTGATAACTTTTATGTATTTAGAAAAATCATTACACAGAGTGCACTGATTTAGGTAAACATATTTCATTGCCATTATTGGACTGCTGCCCTATACAGGAGAAGATGTTATTTGAACATCATCCCACCAAGGTGAAGCCTTTCTTTATATTTCTATAGTGATTGAAATCATTAGACTTCAACCCCCATCAGAGGAATGGATGAACTGGAAGAAAATAACAAACTCAAATACAGAATTTACGTTCTTTACTGATACTTGTTAATATTACTTGGATCAAAGCCTGCCTTGTCAATAAACAGGAAAATCTATCAGTGGTGTCTTGGTATGCGTCATCTATTTTAGTTTCAGACTGCCATACTGATTCATTCTTTGAGAATGCACCATCTCCTTTGGTTTTATACTGACATGGTGACATACATAGACAAAGCTGTTAAAGCCCCTGTTTCAATTAATGTATTTTCCTCTTGGTGCTTCCATATATGTGGAAACTCGGCCATCTCATTACAACCATACATGCAGGCTATGTATCAGGGGTGTTTGTACTCAGACCTGGGGTACATGAACCGGATATTGGTATGCATACCCCATACATGGTACATGGTCAGGCACATAACCCTGCATACTGTGACCATCCAGGTACATTCCGATATGACCTGACAAGAATTGGGGGAAATACCTTGATTTGGGTAAGTGTACCCTCTAAATGGGTACATTAGTGTGGATCCTGCATATGAAAATGGTATTCTTTTGGGAAAAAATCATGAAAGGAAAAGGAAAAAGTGGGCCCAAGCTTGGAAAACCCTAATCTATCATTGGGTAGGCCCAAGAAAAAATCCATAGTCCTTTCAGACTATATTCAACTTTTTACATTAAATTCTTACAGATAATGTTGATATTTACTTCAAGTATAGGTAAATATCAACATTAACTTAAATTTTTAACATTAAAAGTTAAATTTGGAGCCCCATTTTAGGATGTTTGGTAATGGACTTAGACTCATATGACCTCACATGGAGAAAGTAGAAATTACCGTGTTTTCCAATTTTAAACATAGCAATTTTTTAGCATTTAGACATTTCGGCAGTTTGTGAAATAGAGGAGTGCATCTTTTCTCTCCTACAACCTTGAGTTGAACATTGTAGGATTGTGAGATTGAAGCATAGGAATTGCCCTTTAGCAATGATGAATCGAGAAAATGAATAGGGTACATGAGTTGGTAATGAGATAAACCACCTCATTACCAAACAAGGTTCAACTTAATTGGTGCATTCTTTGGGTTGGCATGGGCTACTATATTTATGTAGTTTATCCAGATAGGTCATATGATTTTAGATTTGACTCTTTGAGCTTGTTACACCTCATATTGTATGAGGTTCCACATTGTGACTTTCATCACAATGATGGAGATTTGCAGCTACTACCTTTGAGCATTGGATCGACTTGGGGGGATACATCTTCATGGAGCCCTTTCTCTTCTTGGCATTTGATGGAGGTCTTTGGTTGGGGGAGTCTCACTTCTCCTTGGATGGATGGGTATGCTTGTTGGTTTGGTGGTTTTCTTAGATGTGCTTGGCTTGCTGATCACCCCTTGGTTGCACATTTGATGGTTATGGAACATGCTATCTCATCATGGTGTGGTTTTGGTATGCTTGTTTATCTTGGATGTGTTGCATCTTATTCATAGATGATGGTTATGGTCCCCCAAGGGGTTAGATGATGGTGTTAGGAGGTAGATGTTTCATGACGTTGTTGGAGTTTCCTAGTGAGTCGTGGCTTTTTGCATAGAGATTTGGTATTATTTGTGTCACTAGAAGGGGGTGTTTTACATGGGCCTCTTGTGTTGGATGTGTGGTGGGGACATACTTGATGATTGGATGGATTAACATTTTCTATTGTCCCCTTCTCTTATGATGTTGATGTGGTTGGATGATGCATGTTTTGGTTGTGCATTTTTCCTTGGTGGGATTTTCTTAGGTGTATGACTTTACATTGTAACATTTGCTAGACATCACCTAGGTGGAAATGTGTTTGATGATGCTGGTACCCTTGTTGATGTACTTTTTCCTAAGCTCAAGTTAGAAGGGGGGTATTACTTATGACTTGATGGTGATCTAGCCTTGTTTAAAGGTTAGATGATGTATTATCATGTAATAGTCCTTTGGTGGCGTGCCCTAGGTTCAAGATTAGGTTGAGCTTCTATTTTATCATTATGTTGTTATCATGCTGGGATTATTGCTAGGGAGAACAACTTATTTTGCATGGTACAACACTTGTTGGAGCGTAGCCCCCTTATTGGCGCACATGTTCATGTTGATTTAATCAATTGGTGATTATTGGGAGGTTGGACTATGGCTTTATTAGAGCATTAACCTTTGTGCACACATGTTGAGGTTGATTTAACCATTCAATGGTTAATTTAATCCATTTTTATCCAAATTAAGGTTAATTGCTTGAGCGCCCTACTTCACTCAACAACTGTTCACACTTGGAGGGGTTTATTTAGAGGAGACTTAGTGATTTTGATGGAGTGCTCCCCTCTTGGGCGTAATTTTCAAGGCATGCATGGTTATTTTATTCTTGTTGGAGACACTAGCACACTTCTCTAAGGTGCACCCTCTCTTGGTTGGTTGAGCATCATTATGGAGGTGGTTATGGAGGAGTATCTTGTTGTTTTTTGCTAACGACTTTGGCACTTCTTCCTAGGGTACACATCATAAGAAAATTATTTTTTAATTGTGGGTGGTTGAGCTAGTTACATGGCACAATTTTCTAAGGTGCACCTCCTGGACAAGGCACCTCATTCACCCTATTCACAAATCAGGGAATACTTATGATTTGAACAATTCCAGGACTATCATGGTGGGACATACATTCTCCAAACTTTATTCCACAACTCTGTATTAACGACTTTCTGATGATTTAGAGAGTCGTCATCTTAGAGCTAAAGGATAGGCCGATTTCCGCTTGGATTACCAGACGATCGATCAAATTTTTACACTCAGACCCATTATTGAGGAGGCCCGCCATCGCTTGAGGGTTTATTGCTGTTTTGTAGACTTTCAAAAATCTTTTGACACAGTGCCACAGGAGGTTTTATTCTAGAGACTTCACGACATCAACATATATGAGACCCTCCTGGCAGCCATCACGAGATTGTATGAGTTAGTTTTGGGACGTCTTAGGTTGGCTCACGACCTCCCCGACTTTATTCAGAGTACCATTGGGGTGAAGCAGGATGCCCCCTCTCACCAACTCTTTTTGGAATCTATATTGATGAGCTTGAATCCTTCCTCCACGACCACATCCAGGATGGAGATGGCTATCTCCTTCATCAGGTGTTGATCTCGCTGCTCCTTTTTGTTGATGATCTGATCTTATTGGCCTCTACTCCTGAGGGCTTATAGAGGCAGATTGATGCCCTAGCCATTTTTTGTGACCTTCGACAATTGACAGTCAACTTGGGTAAAAACAAGGTCATGATCTTCAATGCTTCAAAGCGCCCTCTCATAGAATTACACTTCTACTTTAGTGGGGAAGAGATTGAGATCAACACAACTTACACTTACCTAGGGGTCTAGTTCACGGGGCCTCGTTTTGGTATGCAACAAGCCCTTCAGCCCCAACTCAACAAAGGGTATGGGTTGCTAGCCCTCATTGAGAGATAATGCTTCCAAGGTTAGTTTCAGGACATCTTGTCCAAACTCTACCTCATGGAGGCGATTATCAGATGTTGATTTAACCTAAACATGCACTCAATAATTAACTCGAAATAAAAATCACTTTATTTATTAACTTCACAACTAGGTTATCAACGAAATATTAGCGGAAGCATTAAAATAGAAACCAATCACATATTGCACAAGATATTTCGGTAAAGACCCCTGGAAAAACCCTTACGGGAAAACTAGATCTTCTTTTATTAATCTTGGGCTCCCTTCCATGGATAATGGCCCTTCAGAGGATTACAATGCAATGATAGCCTAGCCCACCAAGCTGCTATCTCCCTCGCTGCCCGTTTGCACCTTTCTTCAGCCCTGCCCACTCACACTTGGATGAACTCTCTTCACTCGCTCAATGAGATCTCCTCACTCTCTACTTAGTGCGTCTCTCACACCCTCACACTCTGTGAGTCTCTCACATTGTGTATGTGACTCTCTCACCTCCTCACACAATGTATCTCATCCTCTCACGTAGGCTTCCTTTTATTACATTGAGTTAACCCTAAATCCAAAACCCTAGATCTCCTAAAGTGATCAACGACTGAGATCTAATCTCACGTTCACTTTAGATCTGATGGTTAGGACTTAATCAACTCACTTAAGTTACTAATGCCAAGTGAACTCAGGCATTTAACTTAATTAATCTCACATTAATCTAAAAGCTTATTCACTTTATTAATAAAGTGAATCTCCTAAGGTTTCCCAAGAGGTTACAAGGACGATTTCCACATGCTAGACACCGAGCCTATCTGGAAGTACTTGTTTGATGCTAATACATCAACACTCCCTCTTAGCGAGGAAGGTACTTCCACCACCCAGAGGTGGTTCTGTCTTCGCTATCAAGTCTGCTACCATGGCTACTCACCGATCCACCTGATTGGCGGCTCCCTCTGACACAAAAGTTATCCCTGCCATCTTGCTTGGACCCATCTCTGAAGATTTTCATTGACTACCTGGGACCTGTTGCTCGCTACCCGAGCCTGCTACTCGCTGCCCAGACCTGTTGCCCCTGCCCAGACCTGCTGCCCGCTGCCCATACCCCTATTCGACGCTACTTGTAGCCTTCTGCTGCTGCCCAAGTCCTTTTCTGGGCTGCCCGAGTCTTTTCTGGGCACTGCCAGGTTATCTCAGCTTGCTACCCAAGTTGTTTGCCCGTTGCCCAAGGCTTCTTCCCGCTGCTTGGGCCACTTGCCCGCTGGTCAGGGGTTGCCCGAACCCGCTGCTGGGCTTTCCCGAGGCTGTCTGAGTCTGTTGGTGGCTGGGTCGGTTCTCACCAGCTGTCAGCTACTTCCACACTCTCACCCAGCTCTTTCCTCCTTCGTGTGACCTCTGCAAACCTGTGCGACTATACCCACCAACCGCTACCCTCTTCACGTGCGTTCTGCTTGGCCCGATCCACCTGCAGCTTTTCAGCTCTGATATGTTGGCGGCTACTCCACACACCAACCCCCATCTCCACACCTCTCCACTAATTGTCCAACCGTTTTACTTAGCCGACAAATGAACTCTGCCATTACTTGCAGTCTCTGTTGGCAGCTCTCAAAATAGTGGCTGCAGCCCTTCACATGGACCCTCGCTCAACCCATGCTCCACGACAATTGCAATTTATGCACATCGTCTTAGCTGCAAAAATCTCGGGTGTGCAACTCGGTTTCAATTAGAGTCTTGACTCTAATAACATGTTGATTTTACCTGAACTGAGCACCTGACAATTAACTCGAAATAAAATCACTTTATTTATTAACTGCACAACTAGGTTATAAACGAAACATTAGCAGAAGCATTAAAATAGAAACCAATCACACATTGCACAAGATATTTGGGTAAACACCCTTGGAAAAACCCTTGCGGGAAAAACCATATTTTTTTTATTAATCTTGGGCTCCCTTCCTCGGATAATGGCCCTTCAGAGGATTGCAATGAAGCGATAGCCTAGCCCACCTAGCACTAGTCTTGGCACCTCATTAAGGCTTTGTACTAAGGTGCTAGATTGTGTGGTAGCAAGCTCCACTATGAATTGACTCAATGTATTCATTGCAAAACAAACATGGGACTCCTTTCCACTTTCTTCAAATCCTTGAGGTTGCTTTGTGTACTTGGTGATTGGAGAAAACGCCTCCTTGTAGTCCACTCCTTCTCTTTGGGAGAACCCTCTCACCACAACTTCGCTTTGAACTTCTCAATGTTGCCATCTGCAACATTCTTGATCTTGTAGAGCCACCTGGAACTCACATCTGACTTTCTTTTTGATCTTGGCACTATGTCCCAAACATCATTCTTCATGATGGAGGTGTACTCCTCCACCATGGCATCTCACCATACTTGCTAGTTTGCTACCCTCTGAAAATTGGAAGGCTCGGAATCTAGAATGTTGTTCATCAATGCCATATAGTTTGGAAACTTCTTCGAAGGTCGGTTCACCCTAAATGTGCTCCTAGGAGTCTCCACATGCTCTGAGCATCCCTGAATGTATGACTGAACCATTGAGGTCTCCTAATAGAAGTGCAAGTGGCTACCATCTCCCCTTCTCGACCTGAAGGCTGTTGTACTGCTCTAGAAATCAATAATGATCCTAGCTCAACCTTTGAAGGTTCCTACTCCTCATCCTTTGTCACTAGGTCTATAATCTCCTTAGACCTATGCTTGCTGCTTGGGAAAGCAACCTTGGCATGCTTGCCAAGCGTGCACCCTCTACATACACCATGCTGCTCGACTATGAACTTTGGAAGACCTATGATTATATCCCTCAGAATAGGCAACACCCTTTGATGTAGGTGCCCAATCCTCTTGTGCGACAATTCACACAAGCTGTTACTCTTATGCATGAGTGCTTGAATAGGTTCACCCTGCAATCTGTAAAATTACCTTCTCTAACCCCTATTACCTGCGTTATATCTGGGCTAGATTCCTTCGGTTTGATGAGGACTTGCTGGTTCTTGAACTGCATTGCAAAGCCCTTATTCTCCACAACCGAAATTGAAAGCAAGTTCTTCATGAGACATGGTACAACAAGACATCGTCAAAATCTAAAGAATTACTTGACTCGAGCTGGCAGGGAATAGTACCAACTTCTGCTACTGGTTACTTGGCATCATCGCCAAGCTCAACATTACTCTTGAAAAACATCTTCTAGGTTGATGTCATATGTTGAGATGCCGCACTGTCCACATACCACACATTCCTCATAATCATGTTAGTAGAAAGGTAAGATACCAATGAGAAATCCTTCTTGAACTTGGAAACAAACACAATCATCTGAGTTTCTGCAGAGGTTGCTATTTACTTTTGCTGCACCCCTTTACCATTCTTCTTCTCTGGACACTGTGATGCATAAGGACCATGCTTATGACAAACGAAGCACTTGATTTTACTGAAGTCCCTTTTTCCTAGCTGTGAGGTTAACTCCTCACTCTTTCCCTTACCATCGGGTCCTTTACCTTTGCCTATACTTGACTGACCAATTAGAGCGAGGTTCTCTTCACCATCCTCCTTGTTGGCCTTTGAATCCATCCGAGTCCTCCTAGATATAGTCATCCCAAATCCTCTCAAAGTCAAGAAGGCATTCCCTAGTGCAAATACCTTTGACAAATGGTTCACATGAAGTCGAGAATCTATGTTGCAAGAAATGGCCCCTTGGGTGCCATACCAGTACTCGAAATGCATCGAAACTCCATCGGCTGTACCGTACAACGTTTCCTGATTTGGAAACGTCGTACAGTACGACTGACGACGTTTCCAAGGCGTTTCGGCTTGTACGACAGTCGTTTTAATGGTTTTTTAAGGTTGGCGGGTTTGTCCAAGTAGCCAAGAGGGCCATGGATCCCTTAGGTGGCAAAAATTCCCCTCATTAACCACTCATAAACATTTTAAATCTATTCGAATATCATTACCATTTCACCCACCCTAGTAATTAATGGTAACCGACCTTTTTCACAGAACCAGACGGTTCTGTACAACACATCTAGGATGCACAAATTTCATTTAAAAAAAAATTGAATTGTTTAATAGAGGGGGGCCTACTAACTAACCCTAGGGCCTACTCAAACCTAGTAAATTAATGGTAGTAAAGTGACATTCTCCTTTATCTTTAATTTTCATCCTTTTACTTAAATATTTAACATTACCATTAATTGTTTTAGGATGTTTGAGAGTGGTTCCAACCTCATTGGACTTCATATGGAGAAAGTAGTATTTTACGTCCCATTCAAAACTCGACAGAGTTAACAGTTTTCAGGATTTCAAGATTGGCAGGATTACAACGTTTCCATTGGATTCTATCATGTATCAGGGTATGAAATTGACATTTAATCAAGAGCATCAAGCCCTCTATGTACCTTGATGTCCACCGGTTAACATTTTTGGGGTTGATTGGTCCGGTTCTCATAACATTGCTCTGTACAAGTGTCATACTAGGGTTTATCCAACCCCCATGATGAAACGCTCTCGAGGAATGATTCTCCTAGGGTTTAATGTCTCTCCTCTAGAATGGTGCACTCTAACAAGATGTTAGTCTAATGCTCCTATTGCATGCTTGTATTCAAGTGTCTTCATGTAAGGCATTACTCCTATAATTGTGCGCCACATGTTCTTTCATGTTAATATTGACATGGCTTTCCTTCTAAAATGTCATTTATGTGTATCGTTATTTTTTTCTTGCAAGATAATGTGTTATTTAAAAGAACTATATATATATATATATTATTTTTTAAATTTTTTTATATACAAAGTTTCCCTACGTGTTTCCATTTTTGGAGGGTCGCGTTTCCTTACGTCCCCGTTTCAGAAACTCACATACGTTTCCTCGTTTCATGCAACTTAGCTGAGAATCCATTCTGTGCCAGGTTCACTAGCTCTGCATCTTCAACCTTCTCCCCAACTGTGACAAATTGATCATGAATTTGTGTGATCTCCATAAGGTAATTGGTCACCGAGTCTTATTTGGTCATCACTATGGATTTGAGTTTGTTCTGCAATATTATCTTCCTATTTATGTTTCGACTCTGGTAGAGACTAACTAGGGCATCAAACATCTCCTTCACTGTCTTCTTCTCGGATACATGAGGGATCGAATGATCCTTTATAGCATCCAAGATTTTCTGCTTGGCTTTCACTCCCCTCTTGTTGTGAGCTACCCACTGTTGTGGATATGTACATGGAGTCACAACGTCCTTGACAATATCCTAGAGATCATTCTCTTCTAGTAAGAGTGAAACCCTCACCTTCCATGATAAGAAATTCGAGGCACCATCCAACCTATCCTCAAACTTGAGGCTAGTTGTTACCAGCCCTAAGATCCACTGCACAAACTCCCACATCTGAAAAGAAAACTTTGAAACCCTCTCACTGTTGGTCTTTCTTCCTTGTAGTTGATTTATCGAATCAAATCCTAGAGAATCTCAATTAGAGAAATAAGCTTTGATACCATGTAAAAATTCCAAGTCCTAGGTGACTAAAGTCCTTATGATTTCAATTAAACAAGTAGATTGCTGAATTTAATTATTGCAGAAATAAATTTCAGACCATAGCATTAACCACACAATAGCTGGAAATCAAATAGCAGAAGCATACAAATTAATTTCACACATACACTGGTAATTAATCCTTCAAATCAGCTTTTTATTCTTTCGAAAAACTTACAAGGAAACCTCCACATGCTGCCAAAATAAAACAGCTCTGCACGGTTACCGAAAATCACCTTTAACTTGAGTGGAACAACCTGCCAAGAGAGTATAGCTTGCTGAAAAAACCAGAAACAACAATTTTCTGCTGTATGGCTTTGCTGTATGGACTGCACAACTGCAGTACTGCACGACTGTATGGTTTCTGTATGATTGTATGGATCCATATGGTTTAATCTGTACAAGTGTAACGACTTCCGTATTGCTGTATGGAACTGTGCTAGACTGCTTGCCGCTTGGAAATGTCTCTTTCCTGGCTTCCTGATCTGTTTCCCTCTTTGTCTCATTCAACCTGCTGAACTGCTCAAGTGTTCTTGTGTGTTTGAACTCTCTATCTTGACCTGTTTTTATAGTTTTAGCTGAGACCAAAACCCTAATCTATTTCTAAGATTACTCCTAGTCTAAGTCATGCATGCATGAAATACACTTTTTAGACTCAACTGCTAAAAATAAGATTTTCACTTTTAAACTAAAATGAATTATAAAATAGAATTAATTTTCGAAAATATCTTGAACTACTTCTCGCATTTTCACACGGAACCTATGCGAAAGTTCATGTGCGAGCTATAATTCTCAACTCTAAGCGCTCCACATCCATGTCATATCAATCCAATCAAGGTGTGATCCTTACATGCAATATATCTCCATGTGCTAGATATCACCAAATAATAACATGTCTAGATGATAGTAATGTAGTGACATACCATCAAAATTGTTGTTTTTCTTCATATGAGATAGGATCGATATATTATTACAATGATGAGTGTTCCATATATAGGGAACATATGTTGACCATCCATGAAAGGATGCATCCCTTGAATAATCAATAACTATTTATTATTATCATTTACTTATTATATATGATATTTAATAATCAATAATTATATTATTAATTATTGTTCTAAGAGAATATTTTCCCGATGTTGTCCAAACATCAACACTCCCTCTCAACGAGGGAGACATTCTGCATCATGTCAAGCTTGTCCTTGAAGTATACAAACTTCACCATAGACTCATAACACTTGTCTGTCAGTCTTGGGAGACGTCTCTCTCCCACCTGAACCGAGGAAAAACTTCTTCTGCGACTCTTCCTCTGAGCCAATTAATTCTCTCTAAGATCAGGCTCACTCTGGGTCCGCATGCAATAGCATATAGCGTCTTGAGTCTTTATCATTCCTTGTCAAATCACCATGACTAGGACAAAGACCACACTAGGATCTTTCACCACAGGTACACACCTATGAGTGAATGTCGGCCTGATGCTAATTGACACGTGGAAAGCACTTCAAGCACCTCGAGTCCATATTATTCCTTGTCATGATCAAGGAAGGACTACGTTTGGGCCCATTTACCACACGTGTGTTAATGTTTAAGCCATTATTATAGTTCTTTGTATTTCAAGAGATAACAACAACATAAGACAAGATCACTGAGAAATACACAATCACCAGAGACATAGCATTTATCCTGGGAAACCCTCTAGGGGAAGAAAACCCAACAAAACTTCCTTATTATAGATAGCCAATACAATGCCAAGAGATAACTTAAGCAAATACAGAAAGTCTTCTCGTAAAGATGCGTCTCTCTCTCTCTCTCTCTCTTCTCCAACTGCAGTTCCGAAACTTGTCTCTCAATGAGCAAGTGAAGTGTGTGTCTAAGTGAGGTGCTAGCCTCCTTATTTATACAAATCTGACACGTGTGAAGTGTCTCTTCACTGACAGGGCCGACTTCTCAAACTGGGTGGTTATAGCCACCTTTATTATATTTTGGAGCCTCTTAAATATATTCTGGGGCCGACTTCTTCTTTTGCCTATTACAATTACATTATGACCAATCCGCAAAAGGAGATTTGGTCCTTTTACAATAGCCGACATGATCAATCCACAATGAGGATTGATCCAATGAATAATATATCAAATAATAATAAGAATACACTTTGCAATTACATTATTTAAACACTCCCCCTTAACAAGAAGGGTATTCTTCAACAACATCAGACGAGAGAGAGGCCTTTATCATCAACAACATCAGGAGGACATCATCATCAATATCATCTTGGAACACTGACTGGCGTATCTATAAATCATCGGAAGTTTTCTTCATCGGCAACATCATCATTCTCAAAGGAATGCAATCATCATCTGCATCAATATGTATTAGTATAAAACTAATACATCATCATCATCACAGCACGAGGTTGGCTCATAATAATAATACTAGACTGGCTTTACGTCACAGCTATTCAGCCGGAAGCACAGTGCTAGTCTCAGCACGAGGTTGGCTCATAGTCTAATAATACTAGACTGGCTTTACGTCTTGCTAGTCTCATCACAGCTGTCAAGCCGGAAGCAAGATGCTCGTCCTGCTTTACGTCACAGTAATCAAGCTGGAAGCAGGATACTATACTGGCTTTACGTCACAACTGTCAAGCCGGAAGCTCAGTACTAGTCACATCACATCTTCTTGCTTTACGTCACAACCATCAGGTTGGAAGCAAGATACTAGATTGGCTTTGCGTCACAGCTGTCAAGTCGGAAGCTCAGTACTAGTCACATCACATCTTCTTGCTTTACGTCACAACCATCCGGTTGGAAGCAAGATACTAGACCGACTTTGCGTCACAACTGTCAAGCTGGAAGCGCAGTACTAGTCACATCACATCTTCTTGCTTTACGTCACAACCATCCAGTTGTAAGCAAGATACTAGACTGGCTTTGCGTCACAGCTGTCAAGCCAGAAGCTTAGTACTAGTCACATCACATCTTCTTGCTTGACGTCACAACCATCCGGTTGGAAGCAAGATACTAGATTGACTTTGCGTCACAGCTGTCAAGACAGAAGCTCAATACTAGTCACATCACATCTTCTTGCTTTACGTCACAACCATCCGGTTGGAAGCAAGAGATGTCTCATCACAACAACTACTCCCCCTTTCGAGGAAGGTCCTTTCGGACTATACCAAGCTTATCTCGAAAGTGCTCAAACTTTA
>ML818523.1:99165-112729 GCA_009831015.1 Picea engelmannii | reverse complement strand
CATCCCATGTCTTGGGAAGACCATTGAGTACTATGTTTACCAGTTCCTTCTCTGAGATGATTTCTTCAATAGCTTGTAGTTGATCTCTTAATCGAGAGATCCTCACAAAGTATGATGTTACGCTGTCATCATCATTCATGTTCATGTCACAGAGCTCATTCTTCAGACTCATTACTTGTCCAATGTTTCTGACTGAGAAGAGGTTTGTTAAGGCATCGTACATTTTCTTTGATGAGTCAAGATGGGAGATGTAGGGTATCAAGTGGTCTTTTATAGAGTCCACTATGATACTCATGGCATTGATGTCACCGTCTTTGAACTTCTCCATAACTGCAACGTTCTGCGGTTCCTTCTCTTTTCCTTCTTCAAACTCTAGTTCCACGATCTTTCTTTTCACGATATCCAACACCTTATTCTTGGCAAGGATGAGGTCAATCCTTGTCTTCCACGCTTTGAAGTTAGAAGCTCCATCTAACTTGTTTTCTGACTTTATAGATTAAGTCATGGCTGCTTTGACTTGGTCAACCCTAGATTTGACCAAAAACTCAAACTTGACGTCTTGGCTTGCTGAGAGTACCAGGAGATGCGCTAGGCTAGGGCGCACTGGTCTATCCAAAAATTAGGTCAATCCCTTCACTCAAGGTGCCTCAACGAGAGGGTTAGGGTTTCTGCAACTGCACCTGCCAGTAATCCTAGCGACAATGCTTTGGTCACTGCTCTTGCTAGAAACAGTAGCGGCAGTTCTTCAACGAGCTTAATATCCTTATGGCTATGCTTCCTTACAGCGGTTAGACTGAATGAAGGAGGTGTGGGCCCATAACTTGTTAGAATATAATGGATGTGCTCGTTTTACCATAGACAATATCAGTATTGTCACCCAACCATAGGCCGAAGCCACCCTTCGAGCACTTTAACCTTGACAGAGAATCACTCCGGAAGCAAACCCTAGGCTAGATAGCCACACAAGGGGTAGCGCACCTTTCTCCAAGGATAGCGCACCAAACAAGAGCTGATCAGATAGTCCAAGCCAAAACAAAATCTACTAGCTGCAGCAGCTGCAACGACAACTCTCCTCCAAACTTGCGCACAAAACTGGCTAATTGCAGTGCGCACAAGTGAGCTTTGCAGTTCTAAGAATGCCTGCCAGAATGAAGACTGGCCTCTTGTATTTATACTGATTCTGGCTAACTGCCTGGGCCGACTTCTCATTCTGGGTACATATTTACTAAGTATATAATATTTCTTCTCGCCGACTTCTTCTCTTGGAGGCTAATAACCTAATACAAATTATCCTCTTGAGCCGACTTGTCTTCTAGGGTTATTAGTCAACTCATTAAGGTTTCTTCTTGCCTCCCGCAGCTACCATAATATCAACAGGAAGATCCCAAAGTGAAGCAACACCTGAAGGTGCTCTTTCTGTCCACTGCGCTCCCTGCCCAATCAAAGTCGATATATTCCTACCATATCATATCAATACTGGAAGTATATCTAAGAGCATGTCCAACTGTGCCTGTTAGGTATCTCAACACATGCTCCGTAGCAATCCATTGTGTCTATCTCGGTTGACTCATAAACTGACTAAGTGCACTCACTGCATAGCAAATATTTGGTTTGGAGTTAACCAAATACATCAATGATCCAATCAACTGTCTGTACATAGTCGGATCAATTTCGTTAGAATCAGAAGAAGATACACTTAGTTTCTTCAAATTCGTCACCATTGGTGTGAGCTTCAAGTTCAGCATCCCAAACTTCTTCAATATCCTAACTGTGTACTTCCCTTGAATCAGGAAGATCTCATCAGTTCTCTGCCACACCTCTAGTCTCGAAGTAGTGCATCATACCAAGGTCCTTCATCTGAAACTTAGAGGTCAACGCATACTTGCATTCAACAATAAGGTTCTTTGTACCTGTGAGGAATAAATCATCAACGTAGAGGACCAAAATCAAGGACTCACCATTAATAGTCTTGTAGTACAGGCTGGGATCGACAACACTTTTGCTGAAGCCCAAAAATCATCAGGTGTCCATCAATCCTCGCATAGTAAGCTTGAGGTGGCTGCTTGAGTCCATATAAGGCCTTCTTCAACCTGCACACATGAGACTCCTTCTCATGTATCACGAAACCATCTGGATGCTCGATGTATACTTCTTCCTTGTTAGATTTAGGGAAAATAGAGAAAACAATGATGCTTTTTCAATTCTGTTCACTATTATAAATTTAGATCAGCACATTTAAACAAAGACATAAACATATCTGAATATATAAACAAAATTTCTAAGTGCAGAAAACAAACCTTAGCTTACCTCTTAGCCAATGAAGAATGTACCAGTCACATGTGTGGATGTAGTCCTCTTTAATATGCTTAGAAAATCAGTTTAAGGTTCATGGATCAAACCTCTAGGGTTTTGATCTCTATCATGAGGATTGGTAGATAGTTTTGCCAAGGAGAGGACCACAAGCAAGGCTGGAGTAAAACACTCAACTACTGTCCAAAACTAAGATGGTAAAACCCTACAACAATCACCACCTTCAAGCTAGGGAAGGTATCAACAAAAGGGACAACAAACCCTTCAACAAATGGGACAACAAATGGGACAACAAAGAAGAGGAGGAAGCCACCAACAAATAGATAAATACCCACAACAAGGTAAATAAACACCCACAGTAGGGACAACAAAGTAGGGGAGATGCCACCGGTCCTTCCACACTCAATGACAGCCACAAGGAAGGGCCGTGACACTTTTGCTCAGTCAAGGGACAACCTGCGACACTTATATCCAGGGAAGGGACAACTCGCGACAACCTAAGGGGAAACCACAACAAGCAAAAGAGAGATCCGACACCTCTACACCAACAGACAAATCAAAAGAAGATCTCAGCCAACAAATGTCCAAGTATTAACTCAGATCTGAAACAGAGAATCCCCTAGAGGAGCCGCACCATCACCAAAGAGAGATAACCTGAGGTAGCCGCAACAATAGAAGGATGAGGAGTGAGTATTAAAATGAGAGGGGGAGGGTTCCTTATATAGATTTAAGAAGAAGGGTAACGCTAAAATAAAATAATTTAATAATGACAATTTAATTAATATAAATATTAATTAAATGTCAAATAAGTCAAAGTAGTTATAAAACCCAACACCGCATAAAACAAGAAGGAAAAACAAGACAACAAGCAAGGGGAACTTTAAGACAAAGTCAAGGGGGTCCTCAATGGCAAAACATGTCCACATAAGTCTCATAATGGCTTATAAAATTTTATCATCACTGCATAAGAGGGCACATCAACAATGTGGTCATGTCCATCTTCTTAGCTTACTCCTAGGTCTCATGGACCATCCCGGGAGGGAGGAAGAGGATTACACATTATCACATCTTGGTATTTCACCAAGATCTACCTGGTTCAAGACCAGGTTGCCCCAGAACACATCTGGGGGCCCTATAACACATCTAGGGTCTTATCCACCAAGGTACAAGACCAAGGATCAACCCATGCGTTAAGCAAGGGTTCCCTGGAACACATCCAAGGGCCCTAAAACACATCTAGGGACTTACATCAACTATCAAGGATCAATCCAAGCACCGAGCAAGGATTCCCTAGAACACATCCAGGGGCCCTAGAACACATCTAGGGACTTATTGCTTGGTCCTAGCCAATAAGCCCAATCATATACTGGGGGCCCTCACTAGGGTCTTTTTCCATGGCTTTCATTGCTTGGTCCCAAACCAAGAAACCCCAGGAGTGTATTGGGGGCCCTAGTCCACAACTAGGGTCTTATGCCATCCTCCCGGAGAATGGCTCTTGCAGCTGCACTAATTTCAACATTCCTCAATCACTCCATTGAGAAAGGTTGTCTTTACATCCATTTGATGTACTCTCCAACCCATGGATGCTACAGGGGAAATTATCATCTGGATAGAAGTGTATCGAGCAACAAGAGCAAATGTCTCCTCATAATCTATTCCCTCCACCTGAGAGAATCCTCTAGCAACAAATCTCATTTGTGCCTCTCGATGCTCCTGTCAACTGTGTGTTTGATCTTGTAGATCCATTTGGAAGTCACTACAGACTTCCCCTCAGGTCTCGGAACAATATCCCACACATCTTTCTTCATGATGGATTGATACTCCTCCATCATGACATCTCTCCATACTGGATGACTAGTTGCCTCCTCATAATAGGAAGGCTCAAAATGAATGATGTGGCTCATAGCTGCGGCATAGCATGAATATCTTTGAGGTCTCTTGCTCACTTAGAAGGTACCACGAGGAGCTGCATATCCTTCTGCCTCTTGCAGAGTCTGACGAGCCCATGTAGGTCTCTTCCGACCTACTGCAATATCTCTGGGAACATCAACTGGAGCTACAGGATCAACGAGATCAATTGGATAAATTTGATCAATCTCCACGAGAGATCCTCTAGATCTCTTAAAGGATACCTCCTCCTCAAAGGTAACATCTCTGCTCACCTCAATCTGTCTTTGACCAGGGATGTAGATCCGGTATGCCTTCAAAGACTCATTGTACCCCACAAATGTACCCTTTCTACCTGAAGGGTCTATCTTGATCCTTTTCTCCTTGGGTACATGAATGTATACTGGACACCCAAATATCCTGAAGTGTCCAACCTCAGGCTTCACTCTGGTGAAGGCCTCCTTGGGTGTCATGTTCCTTAAAGTCTTATGAGGACTTTTGTTCTGAACATACACTGTAGTCATGGATGCCTTTGCCCACAAAAACATAGGTAAATGCTGATTATGCTAAGTCATCTTGGACCATACTTGATTTATCGAGGTTCCCTCATGAAACCAATGTCTCAGGAAGCTGAAAAACATCAACACTCCCTCTGGAGYTGGAGGTGACTCCTCCTCTGTCTCTGCTCCCTCTGACACTAAAGGTAGCTCTTCCTCCTTCTCTGGAGGTAACTCAATCTCTGCTCCCTCTGGATGTAGTACYGCCTCCCTCTCTGGGAGTGCCTCTACATRCACTGGAACTGCTGCCATGCCTTCTTCCTCAACTTYTCATGGCTCGACTCATGTATTGGGACTACTACACCTGCTCCCTCATATTTAGGTAATTAGACATTTTTACTAGAAATTACTACCCACCATAATTTATGGAATTCTTTCTATAATTTAGGTAGGAGTAAAAAGTAAATATGTTGTACATAGAGATTGTAACAACCCCATAAATTTAACACTCCCAACATTTTAMWCTACTCTYATTTTCCTRGGCCCTCCTGTGAAGGAGTCMAGYCCARTCYYRYTYTGATACCATGTTGTTTTTYCTTCATATGAGATATRATCRATATATTATTACAATGATGAGTGTTCCATATATAGGGARCATATGGTGACCATCCATGAAAGGATGTGTCCCTTGAATAATCAATAACTATTTATTATTATCATTTACTTATTATATATGATATTTAATAATCAATAATTATATTATTAATTATTATTCTAAGAGAACGTTTTCCCGATGTTGTCCAAACATCAACAAACATAAAGTGGGAATACGTGGAACACCCCTTCTAAATACAAATACATCCAACATGTCACTACAATGCTTGGATGCAACCATGAAAGTGATCTAACATCAACCATGGTACACAAATAATCAACAAATGGAGATCTTGATATACTCTATGGGTAACACATAACTATCTATGCAAACACCCACTCTCCTGTGGACCTGCGCACCTACCATTGAGTAGTGGTCAGAACAAGCCACAAGGGAAGTGCCAGGGAAAGGGTGTGCATCTATAATAATTCCCCATGAATATGTGAAGTGATCATTCAATGTCATTGAACAAGTATCTGTCACGCGATGAAAATAATAAGGTGAACTCTCATGGAATATTAGGGGTAACAGATTGGTTACCTCATATGAAAGTTGGCAAGATCAACTTTAATTGTTAACCTTGTTGTCAACTTGTCTAGATTTTGAGGCCTTTGTTCCAATGGAGCAATAGGAAGTAGTGTTTGGTGCATACATAAAGTTTAGAATCAACACATCTATCTAGGCATGACAATGAGATTAAAATCCATCTATATATAAGAATTATTTATACATCATATGGAGCTTCCATACATAAAGAAAAACATACAAATATTTTTATTTTTTATTTTTATTATTTATTATTGTATTGTTTCAAGATGGCATTTTCAAAATTCTGGGAAGTTGTGAAATAAGATATCTATAAACAGAGGTATTAGGAAGGATTATATAACGTGTATATAGATTTATGGGCATGGATTTTTGAATTTTTATATTTATAAACTGTTTGATTTTTGTTTAGTAATAAACTCTTTAGTTCCTAGTTCATATGTTATAGTGCCTATCAATGCCTAATTTAAAATGAAGAAACACTTTTTCAGTACAAAAATGGCATTCCTATACTTGAATCTGCCAGAAAATGTTTTGAGAAATAAGATAGCTATAAACAGATGTTTTAAAAAGGAATACATAACATGCATATAGATGTATGGGCATGGTAATTCAAATTTTCATTTTATAAAGTCTTTCTTTATTGTTTAGTAATAAACTCTTTAATTCCTAGTTCCTAAGTTGTGGGGTGTACCATTGTCTCATTTAAAATGAAAAAAAAAACACTTTTTTTCAGTACAAAAATGGCATTCCTATACTTCAAATCTGCAAGAAAATGTTTTGAGAAATATTTCTGAGATTTTCCTTGCATGGAACTTCTAGAAGATGTTTCCAAGAAGTTTCGGCAGAGTTCACATACAACTTTGATAGCGGAAATATTTCCTGTATGGAAAGAAGCCTCAAGTCTGATATTTTAGTGTCATTGGTTGTATTAATTGTTACAATAGAACAATTAGTTAGGAAATGTTATTGTCTGAGTTCAAATGAATTTTATACTTGTGTGTCTTGATGATTGGAATTCTAGACTTGCTGATTTCATTATTTGTCAAGAATTGGTTCATTGAATGTGGTAAACCATTTTTTTGTGCATGCAGGAATGGGCAGGAAAGGCAAGAGTGGTAAGGGTGATGCCAAATACACCTTGTCTTGTTGGTGAAAGTGCAGCAGGTGATTGATGATATATTCTAGCTTTTGACCATTCTAACATTCTTGCTGATAGGTTTCTGCGATACTTTTTTTTTCTAAGGAAAACCTTGTGGGGAAACCCTGAGGCACTTTCTTGCATTTCGTAGATGGTACCCAATGTAAACCCATTGGTGCTGATTACAATGCCTCACCTGGTAGGGAGGTCGAGTGAGGCATGCAATGGGGGCAGACTTCTTGGGGGATTGGCCTTGACCTTCTGGCATGAAGCTGAAAGCACTCAACCACTCAATCTATTCCATTGGGTTAGTTTATGCTGTATACTTTAATATTTAAAATATTACATATCAAAGTTTATACAATACATTAGAACTTCTAATACTTTATAGTATTAAAACATGCAAATTTTTAAACTTTGCAGATTATAAAGTTAAAACTTAAAAAATTAATGTTAAAACTTTAATATAACTTTAAAAACGATAAAAATTAAAATTTGAATGTTATAACTTTTATTTCACTATAACATTTAAAATTATTGGGTTGAACCGTTGTAGTAGAATTGTTGCTTTGGCATTGGTCAATGCCCCCTACAACATTTCATTGTTGCTATAGGTATCGAACTCGACCCCCGTAGTGAAGGGCATCATTTTTTTCTTATAATACATCTAGGATATGGTTGTATCCTGTTATACTGTTGTGTATCACGGTTGTATCAGGATCATATTTGTACCATATGGGATATGGCATATCTTGAGGCTTGGGGTCAATGTATCCGATATCACAACTCTCCAACAAATAGAGCCTCTCAAACTCAGCCCAAACCCAACATGGATGAGCCATAAATCTACATGCATTTCTACCTTTCGAGGTTACTTCGAAAGTGGTTTACACTATGTTTGGGGGTGCTTCATGAGATTTGGGGTACATAGTGTATGATTAGCCCCTTGATGGTTTGTGATGGATTTGCACATTGGAGGTGGGTTAATTAGTGGTTACTTGACCTTAGTTGGATGCTTGTACGATATTCTCTTTTGGAGCATTGGTGATCTTTAGATAGCTTGTGGACATTCTACATGTTGGCCACATGAAGGAGATTGCTTGCTTGGAGAACACCCTGCATTGGAGGATGAGCGTTTGGCATCTTGGAGGAGGGGTTGAGCCTTATACAATGCGGGGTAACTTGGATGCTTGCATGGAGGCATGGAGTTGACTTGGGGACACCTAGGTTGCGATAGTGTTCATGCAGGGGGACTGGACCCAGTGGAGCACATGAATGAGGATGAGCATTGGAGTCCATGGACGCTCGGAGGAGGATCTTTGGACGCATCTCATGGAGTGCCCTTGTATTGGAGTGTTGCTTGTGTACAACATCACCTTGGGACTTGAGATGTGTGCCCTTGGAGTGTATCTCTCCACATGTGTGAACCAATCTCGTTATCATTCATGCTTGGAGAACTTACCTCTTATTTTTCTTAGGTTTAGAGATGTAGGAGGAGCGCTAGCTTGTCTCTCCTTCTCTTGTTCATTCTTTTTTGTACTCTATCTCTCTTGTCTTGAGGTGCTAGGGTTTCTTGAGCATTCTTGGAGCCTAGGGTTAGGGTTTCATCCCTAAGGAGACTTTGGAGTTAGGGTTTGTGGATGAAACCTTAAGTTTTACTTGTTGAGGATGAAGAGAAGAGGAGATGCCTTGCATGAGGCCAAGGAGGACCTCCTAGAGTGACTCTGGCTTGTTGGAGTAAATTTGGTGAAGCTAGGGTTTTCTTAGTTTTCTCTAGCTAGGGGTTTGGAGAGCTGGAGGATTGTATTAGCCTTGGGATGAGGCTATGGCATATACTTGAACTTCATCTTTACATATATATATATGAAGTTTTCAGCTGTCCAAAATTGTCTTATTGCATATTTGATTTTCAGCTATGTGTTTCTTCATGGTTTGGCAATTTCCAGCAGTAGTATGTTTTGCTGATTTGACATAAGTTAATGCTGAAATTGTTAAGTGATTTAACGTTAATCTTGAAGGAGATAGATGAGATTTATTGCTCTATTTACAGTTATCATAAAGTGGATTTCAGATCTGGTTTATGCATGATAAGACTGCCCTAGAGGGTAGAAACTTGTTGGCACACATTTGGTAACAACCATAAGGCTGGGAATTCACAAGGTTAATATCTGGGAAACCTTTATGAAAAAGCTGAAATTTTGGAAGTTGCATTAATTTCCCTAGATCCAAAAATTTCTACATGCATGCCTCTCAAGCAATGTCCTAGGATGCAAATTTCTTAGGGCATAAAACCTGCTGAAAAGATAATCGGTGAGTAAGATCTCCATTGCCTTTGTTGAATTAGGAGGAAAAATCTTTGCTAGTAGGGTGAAGCTTCGACTAAGAATCCGAAGATGTCGAATGACTTTGTTTTGATCATGTTTTCACAATATCTATCACCTTTGTTCAAAGCCTTTCACAAGGGCTAAGACAAGCGTAACATGGAAGTGTTACCACTGTCACCATAGCAATCACTTCCCTTGTTTTAGTGAAGGATGAGATCCAACACAAGGGAGGCTTCCCTAGTAACCTCAAGGAATCCAATAGCAAGATAAGACCAAGTCTACAGCCTCCTATATTAGCTACTCAAACATACCACTACTAGATCAAGGTTTTCAAGATAAGTAGAAGGTGGTTCAATGAAGCAATTTCCAGATTTGTATGTATGAGATATCCAAGACAATTAATGAGATTTAGCAAGTTGAAATAGGTCAAGAAGGTACCCCAAACACTAATCAAACGAAAAGCTATGGCTGTTACAAAACTTGTGTAAAAGATGATGACTTCAGCAATGTATCAAGTTATAACAACAGCAATAAATCAGCCCTCCAAACAAGTTAAGCATGCAATAAGTTAGGGCTGAAAAATACAAGTTAAACTAGGGTTTTGTAAACAATTAATTGCTGAAATGATAAGATGATATAACAGCTTTCAGTATGCAGGACATCAAGCCCTACAGGGCTGAAAAATAAATCAGCAATGCAATAAATGATGAAAAGATGCACTTTAAGGTGAAAGATGTCGATCAAACCCCAGATGTCAAGCTCAATGATGGCTGAAAACTGAAATAAAATTGCCACAAACCCTAATCTAACCCTAGAGAAATCAAGGAGAAGGGTGAATTTAGGTTCTAAGACTTGCTAGAGGGAGTTAAGATTAGTGCTGTTTATTCCACTTGGGAACATGGAGTCAAACTATGAACTTCCTTGGAGGTCAAAGGTGAAAGACAAGCTTTGGAAAAACCCTAAAGTAGTCCACTACAAACCTTAGGAATTTAACCTATAGTGACAACTAGGGTAGTCCACTATAAACCCTAGAAATTGTTCTATGCCTTTTGACAAGCTTTTATCAAGATGGACTTTGGATAAACCCTAGGGTAGTCCACTACAAACCCTAAAAGGCTATCCTATAGGAAAACAACTAGGGTAGTTCACTACAAACCCTAGAAAATTGTTCTATGTCCTTTAACAAGCTCTAAACAAATGATATCGGGGGAACGTAGTCCACTACAAACCTTCTAGGGTTTACAATGTTAAGTTTCTACTGTTATTAGATTATTTCCAAATTACAAGAGCATTCAATGCATTTTCAAAACAACAACATAAAGAGGATCACTGAAGGAAACACAATCACAAGGTACGCAACATTTTATCTTGGGAAACCCTCATGGGGGAGAAAACCCAACAAAAACTTCCTCAATAATAGATTGCCAATACAATGCCAAGATTAAGACCAAAACACCAAGAATAAACCAAGACTGAGCATGCACCTCTCTTCTCCTTCCTCTTGCAACTAAACTGCCTTCAAGATATGCGCATTAGATGAGTGAGTGTGAGTGTGTGAGGCACCATCCTCACATATAAATTCTAGTTGAGGAGGCGCTAGGGTTATGTCTCTTCACATGTTAGGGTCAACTTCTTCTAGAAGTGGTTAAAACCACTTTATAAACACTAGGGGCCGACTTTACAAATACCACCATATAAATATTGTTTGACCAATCCACAAAAGGGGATTTGATCTTATGCAAGACCCGACATGATCAATCCGCAAAAGGGGATTTGATCTATAAAATAATAACTCAATGAATATTCTTCTAAGTTACAATATTTCAACATACAAGACAAGATTTATTCAAGAAAGATACAAGGAAATATGTATTATCACCACTTTAATAAACACATTAACACTTGATATATCATAAATAAATCCACAAAGACTTAGAAAGAATACTTACTAGGTAAATCAATGCTCATCCATGAAACCCTTGTTAGAATAATAGGTGTGCTTGTTTCACCGTAGACAATATAACAATATTGTCACCCAACCATAGGCACAAAGGCCACCCTCGAGCACCTTAACCTCGACAGACAAAATAATTCCAGAAGCAAACCCTAGAACCAATAACCAACCAAGGTAGCATACCTCTCTCCAAAGCTAGCGTACCAAGCAGAAAGTCCAAACCATAACCAGGTAGAAAGTACAACCATAACCAAAGACCAAGTCACCACTGCAACAACTGCAACTCTCCTCCAGTCATGCGCACCACTTGCCCTTATGTAGTTGTGAGAGTGAGTGTGACAAATGAGCTCTAGCACCCTCTTATTTATAGTCCTCCAAGTGACTTATCTGGGCCGACTTCTTCTTCTGGAGGATAATAATTTAATATAAATTATTATCTTGAATCGACTTGTCTTCTAAGGTTATTTCCTAACCTTCTAGGGTTTCTCTTGCTTCTCTGAATATTCTAGACTCGTCAAAGGTTACACGTAGAAGTTAATACCTCTTGCAACTACTTTAATATCAACACTTCCTCCTAGCTAGAGAGGTATTAAAGGCAATGGTATTGAGCACAAACAAACCATTCAATTGGTAGCATCATCATAGCCACACAAGCTATCTCATGATCAAATCACGAGCACCATCATCACTATCCAACTAGATAGTCTCTATGGCAATCAGAACAATGCCATCCAATAGAACACAACTATGTCTATTCATAGTAGTATACAACTACTATCCAGTGGTACACAACCACTCCTAGTAGCACACGACTACTAACCAGTGACACATACTAACTACTAGTGGATCACATCCACCACAGTAGCATACAACTACTGTCCAAAGACATACAATCTCCACAACAATCTTATCATCTGATATCAACAATGTCATGATACGAACTGAATCATCTGGGTCACTCTTCCACTCACATCTCTGAGATCTGGAAGGGCATCTACCCTCGAAAAGTTAAACGTCATCCATGGGCTGTCTAGACTATTCTTCTCAAGCATAAAAGAATAGCTGACCCTGATTTCTGAACCTGGACCATTCAACCTAACTGGGCCATTCTTCCGGTATGATTCACAGTGCAACCTGGAGAGAATGAGTCTGCCCTAGGGAATGACTGTCCCTGATTGCTGAACTTGGACCATCCAACCTAACTGGGCCATTCTTCCGACACAATTCACAATGCAACCTGGAGAGAATGAGTCCACCCTAGGGAATGAATGTCTGGTCCATTTCCTTTGGAAATGATTGTCCTGCACCAACCTCCTACATCAGACCATTCTTCGAAATGGTTCACAACTGTGAACTTTGAAAGAATGATTGCCCGGAGAGGCGAACCATGACCACTTCTCAGAGTCACTACCAAGGAGAATGACTGTCCTAGACCATTCCCCCACATTGGCCACAAGGGGAATCGCTGTCTATGGTACATCAACAATCTGTCGGACCATGACTGTCCGTTCTGGACCATTTTCCGAATTGGAAAATGACTGTCCATCAAAAATCTTGGACCACTTTTCGGACTGGAAAGTGATTGCCCAACCTGGACCATTTTCCAAATTGGAAAATGATTGTCCTTATAACAATAACATATCATTGCTCCCTCCCAAATTAGGGAGTAATCACTTCGCTTTCCAATAAGGAAGTCATCTCCACGAGTCCCAGCTTGTCCCTTAAGTACACAAACTTTTCATCTTGGCCAGAGGCTTTACCAAAATATCTGCTATCTGCTCGTCAGTGGAGATATACTGGAGAACTACTTCTCCCTTCTGGACTTTATCATGCAAAAGATAATGGTTGATCTCAATGTGCTTCGACCTGTCATGGAACACTGGGTTCTCTTAGAGCTTTAGACAACTCTGGTTATCACAATATATTACGGTCGAATTCAACACCTGATCAAACAGTCCAGAAACTGGCTTACAGAGCCACACTGCTTTCTTATAAGCATCACAAGATGCAATATATTCTGCTTCTGCAGTGCTGAGTGCAACACATTTCTATTTCTTGCTAGCCCATGATATCGTGGCACAACTCAAACTGAAACATATCCAAGAAGTACTTCTTCTGTTATCTGCACTCCCTGCCCAATCTGAATCGATAAATTCATGCAGCTATATATCATAACTCAAACGTCCCACGAAGATATTTCAAGGCATGCTTTGCAATTTTTCAATTCTCATGGCTAGGTTCCACTTGGAA
>ML818523.1:53978-76599 GCA_009831015.1 Picea engelmannii | reverse complement strand
ACCAGATTACATAGGGACGTCTCCCTTGGACTAGCCCTCCTAAATAGAAAGAGCCCCCCATCGAGGTGACAGTGGGTGGGGAAGCTCCTGTTACGCCGGTTTTAAGCCTTGACTCAAGCTGCCTAAACCCTTCCTACAAACCGAGCGATAACAGTGCCCTAGTAAGTGGTCTTCCTTGGGGATGGGTTTGCTACTAGGAACTCCCTTAATGAGCCATTGTATCGTTCTCGACCATACTTACCACTTTCCATCATTTTTCCCCTCCATTTCCTCATCTCTTTTGATTTTAGGCTGTATTGACCCAAGAAGGGGTTGTCCCTCATTCTATGGGAAGAAGGGGCTGAAGGTCCAGAGGGATTGATGTTGGGTAAAAGATAAAAGCCTTGTATAAACCTTCTAGTTGCTTCGTCCAGGTATCACCCAAGAAAGCAGTGAAACGCTTATCTTTGAGTAAAGGGGACCCACAATATAATAAAGAATGCTTAAAAGGTTAGTTGAAGGATAGGAGGTCTGATCACGAGCTGACCTATCACGTCCATGAATGTCTTGTGGTATGACATTGCCATCATCTGGTCACCAAACCAGGGTAATGGCTCTCAGTTGCATCGCTGAGAGAAAGGGGGTCTCATCACGAGCTAACCTTCTCATTTCCACTAGGTATTTGTGGGTGACATTTCCATTATATGGTCACCACGCCAGGGCAGTGACCTTCAACCTGTCCTTAAAATTATGAAAGAATAAAAGAATGGCAAATAATGGGCTTGAAAAAAGTGCATTGCGGACCAGACACCCTCTACAAAGGCACCCATGAATGCGACACTACGACTCCTTGTATGTCATGAGCCCTATGCCCATTGAGTCTTGACCCCAACGACTTCACTCACTTTACATGGCTTAGAGAGGGATCTCTTGGAAACTGTCCTTCACCTAGGGCAATATCTACCCATTAGGACACCTCGTCAACCCTCCCATATTCAAGCTTGACAAGTCGCATAGTGTCTTTGAGCAATTAATTGTTTGATATAGTGATCTTTGATGCACATTCTTAGGTGGCTCATTTATGGATTGGATTCACTTATCATGATGTTATGACTTGAGATCCTTGGAGGGCGTGCTCATTTGTCTTTGAAGGAACTAGTTGGTGTACAGTTTTGGGAGAACAAGCCTAACTTGGGCTTCCAATGGGGCTACAAGCCCACAGGTTGGATGCCAAGGGCCCGCATGCCGAATGAGAAAGATCAAACTTGGACACATGGATGTTTTGAGGAGAAAAAGGTCTTCACCATGATGATATTGTCTAGATGCTTGACATGTGGCCTTTGGAGGCCTACCCATGCTTCTCCAACACCAATGACTTCTTCTAAGTGGAAAAACCTCCCCTAAAGGGGAGACGCCTATGTAAAATTAGGGTTTATTTGTGCAAAAGTGAAACTTTAAATGAATTGTTTAATATTACTTTGTTAAAGGGGGCAAGATTAGGGTTGTTGACCCCTAGTCTTTTGGTTTACCCATTAATTTATAGAYAAGTCACCTTGGTGACATTTTRTATAAATAAGAGATCATAAGATCTCATTTTAGGATAACTCTCCTTGATTGTGAGAAGTATTGGTCTGAAWTTTTTGCTACCTTTGGAAAATTTGTCTCTCTTGGCTCATGTTTATGGTTATCTGTTGATGTTATGGTTGATGGAAGTGAGGCGCTAGCCTTGGAAGGCTTATCTCTTGCTATTGTGGTGGATTATCTTGACWTTTTTCCTTGAATTGGTATGGTTTTTACTTTCATGCTATCATTTGTTTCAAGTCAAGATTATTGTGCTAGGAGCTAGGTGGGAAGTATAAGAGCATACACCCCCACCATAGTCTTCATCATTTTATGCTTCATGTTATTKGTTAAACAAGGGTTTGCTAAGAGAAGTATAAGGGCATACACTCTCTTAGCTTRAACCCTAGCTAGAGAAACTTGCCTTGGGAAGTAAGAGGGTTTACACCCCCAAGGAGGTGGCTTCTCTAGCTCTTTCTTTGCATGACCCCATTAACCGAATAATTAAGAGCACTAGTCATTTATTATTGCATTGGAGGAATAAAATATTGCATTGGGAAACGTGATTTTTGGTCATTTTTACTTCTTGCAAAGTGGATTCTATTCCTTGTGCCTTGGGCACCTCACAACCACTAGGCCGTCCCCATCGAGGGGCTACTTCTTGCTGCCGTTATAAAATTACATCTTAAACCATTAGGGCTGCAGAAACCTTAACTCATTTTCTTGAATAACTCTCTTATCAACCATTGGATTTTGCTCAAAGTTTGCACACTTATTCTTCTTGATCTAGTGCACTTTTTGACAAAGTTTGAGGGATTTTCAGTGGCTGATTTTCTTGCTGTAATACATTGAATGTTACAGCCATAAGACTGATATAATTTGCTGCAAACAAGTGTTGACAACAATCTTATCTTTTTATGCTAGAATATTGGTTTTTTGTCTTGAGTTTAGCTAGTCATTTACTAGTCTTTCTCTTGCATTTTCTACTTTATCTCTAGCATTTATTGAACAACTTATAGTACCATATTATTGCTGATATATACTGTTATCTATTGCTGCAAATTAGGGACAACAAGCTTAACTTGCTGATCCAACTAACATACATCATTTCAAAGTGGTTTTTCTTGTGTCTCGAGCAGGTATTTCACCATTTACAGGTTATTCAACATACTTGGAAACCCTTGGACATTCCCAAGACTTCATTCCACACATTTCACTCCACTTAGACTTGACCTCTAGGGGCTCCACTTCCATCTCTATCCATCTCTATCTCATTCCCCTTAGGGTCATCGAGATCGCCTCCCTAGAGTGACCTAGTCACCATTGAAGTGCGGGACCTACATCGAGGTGACATTGGGTGTAGGATTCCCAAGTTGTAGCACTTGCTTTGTGGTTTGGTCGGGCTTTTCCCAATCTACAACTTGCGCTATAACATGCCCAATCCTCAAATGTCCAACGTCTAGTCTCTCAAGGTGGAATGTCCTCATAGAAAGGTGAATAACAACCTAGTTAGTGGGTGGCTTCATGAAAACAACCTCATAAAAGTGTGTTTTTAATGTCACATAGCCTCCAAAATAAGTATCTAATGATGGCCCATGCCCATACCCTAGGCCAAGGGAGCTCCATGAAGCATGGGGACGACTCTCCAAATAAAAAATCAATCATGAAATACCCTGACAACCATGTCGACGTCCAAGTGTAATGGGGTCGACCTTCAATTCCAGCTACAATATCCCTTTTAAATCACGTCCACATCATCCAAGTGGCCTTAAGTGAGCCACATCATAATCCTCAAGGTGACACATCATTCAAGTGGCCCCTCAAGCATAAAATGAGCCCCATGGCTGTCATAACTTTCCAAGTGTAGGTCAACACTCACAAATAGGTGAAAATAGCTCCAAAAATAACCAATGAAGAGAGTGTTCAAGAGAAGTCTATGTGGCATGTCAAGAAGAGGTCCAAGTGTCCATAAATAGGCCATCAGTGCCTTAGAAGGAGTGACCATTGACTTGGGAGATGTGAGCTGCCTCAAAAAATGTGAAACTGTCCCAAAATCAGAAATGAGTTTACTTCTCATCAAGCTGTCCTGCCAATAAAACATGAACATGTATACCCCTGCCAGAAAGAGGGGTAACAAGGATATCTATTAAAAAGTAAGGAACTGTCTTGATTTTCTTCGTGAGGTGCAGCCACAAGAGGAGGGAGAGTTGCCACCTCCATTGTGTGAGAGAGATAACCTCCTATTGCGGAAATTGATGAGGAATTGGAAGAGCCATCGGTGTGAAAACATAGAAAAGACCAAGCTATACAACTGTCGTGGGAATTACGAAGAGCCCCCATTGTAGAGAAACAAACAGTTGGAGGGTCCTCTATGCCCCATTGTAGAGAAGATAATAGTTGAAGTGTAGTGTTCCCCACTACTAAACCTAACAATTTAAAATTTTCTGATACCAGTTAAATCAAAAGTATGGATGCTAAAAATGCCCATGCAGCTTACACCATTTTTAAAACATGAATGCAACAAAATTTGCATTCACACAACACTGTATGAATGCTTAAAACTCAGAGTAAGCACACAATAGTGAATTTCCACAATTAAATCCAACACATTGAGGATTTAACATGCATCTAACATCATTACGAATGCACCCAAACAAACATATACACAATAGCATTTAATTTATCCAAGAACAGAGTATATGTACAACGAATAAAATCCATAAATAAACACATTGTTATAGAGGTAAACACTTATCTATTAAAATAGTTGTGCAACTACCTGCAGAGGATGGATGTTCCACCCAACCGTAGACTTGTTGCTCCAAATATTAGTAGCAAATCTCCCATGAGCTCGGGCTATGAATCCACAAGAAATGGGTGTCTCTCTTCTGTTCAATCACAACCCTACATAACTCACAACATGTTAATTCTCCTACAACTCTCACAATCCACCAACTCTTTTCCCCTCAACTTGCACAAACCAAGGAATGGGATCCCCCTTCAACGCAGACAGTCCCTCAGGCCTTCCCACTTCCCTCCAGGGCTCCAACACAAGTTGGTTAGGAATCTCTCTTGTTGGGGACTCCATGGATGTCAACTGCAACAGGAAAAGCTCACAACAACAACTCACTGCTATATGGTAATTCCTTACATAGAATCTCACTCTACAAGCCTTATAACCTGCTTCTTCATGAATTTACAACTCCAACAAGCTACCATACATGCACACTATGGCTTCCTTCAAGCTCCCACACTCTGTTCTCCCTTGCTGTCCCAAAAACTAATTGAAAAAAAAACTGTTCTCCTTTCTCATATGAATTTCCTTTTCCCCCGTGCAAGTTGAATCTCACACTCCCCAATGTTTATTGTACTTAGCCCCCATGCTCTCATAACTATGGGATGTGACTTTTCACACCAACCCTCTTACATGTGTTTAATGATTGGCTTTCAGAAGACTCAATAAGAAATTAGAAGGTTCATACACCAATAATAATTTTAGGAAGTGGGTTTGAATTAATAGACATGGGTAATTCTCCTCTTGGACCCCCTCTTAGACACTCCCTTAGATCCTCCCTTCTCTTGTGGAAACTTAGCTCCCATTTCTTCGTCCATGTCCATCTACAGTCGATGTTACATTTTATTTTACTATTTTTCGATATACAATGTTTACATATTACATAGTCGGTCCCGTGGCCATACATTGTATTTACATTACATATCGCAAATCTGAGGATTAAAAACGGGGATGTTATATTCCCCTCCCCATACAAATTGCACTGTCCTTTGTGCACAACACCATACTGGAATACATATACAAAATTTACATCATAATACTTGATACTTTTGCAAGTTCACAACTCCGACAACAGTTCCAACCATCAATCTCTTGTTCCACGCAATGTACACAACCCAAGGAAGTGTACCCCATTCTCTGCACCACAGTTCCTTAGGTTGTATCACTTCCCTTCCAGGGCTCCAACACAGATTGGATAGGAACACTCTGAGATGTGGCTTTAGAAACTCCAGCTCCCAAAATGGAGCCTTGCACACTTATATACAAATGTACATTCAATTTTCTTCAAAATTTGCAGGTACTCCCGCATGGTCTCCTCGTGCTCCCATGTAGGCTCTTTAGGATTGTAATAAGTCCATTCAACGTTTACCAGGCCTATGGATTTGTTCTTGAGCACTTTGACTTTTTGGTCCAGGATGCACATTGGTTCCACTTGAAAGTCCCCTTCGTGCTCTACCTGGATCACAGTCCAATCAATCACACTCCGAGTTAGGTAAAAATAGAAAAAAATTATTAAATGCTTTTATTGTGGCAACTTAGGACATATAAGCAGAGTTTGCAAGGAGCAATTGTGATATGGAAAGCACAACTGAGAACATTATTTTGATGATCAATCTAGAAAGAAACATGCTAATATGGCTGAGCACAAGGAGGAGGGAGTGTTCTATGTGTTCCTGGCTAGAAACAAGGATTCAAAGAACGTTTAGGATAATTGGTACATTGATTTAGGGTGATCTAGACATTTTACTAATAGTTTAATTGGTATGCTGATTTTGTAGAGGATAAATTTCAATCTGATTTTGTTGTGTTAAGTGGTCTAGAAGAATGCTAGGTTAGAGGAAAGGGAAATGTCCTACTTTAGCTAAGAGATGAGAACATAATGATTAAAGAGGCCTATTATGTTCCTTGTCTAGAGAAAAATCTATTTCCATTAGTAATATAATGATGCATAGTCCACAGTGAGACATAAATTTCAACAATAATAGATGTTTTATTGTTGACAAGACTAACAAAAAGATGGTTGCAATGGGTGTGGAAGAACATGGTTTATTCTGGTTGATAGATGATGAGGATGCAACCTTGCAACCCTAAAGCTAAAGTAGGTCAAACATCAACCATTAGAGTTAGTGAAGGATTAGGAATGAAGGTTTTAAGATCTACTTGGCTAGATTCTAAAAGGCGTTGGATCCCTAGGTGCTAGAATAATGGTTTGTTTGTTGCACTCAATTTGAAGATTGTAGGGTCACTAAGGGTCCATGAAGTGAAAGCTTATGAATATGCACCAAAGAAACATTATCAATTGGAAACCAATGATCGCTAGATGTAGTTGATGACTAACAATTAATTGGAGCAAAAACTTGAGAAAATGAACCAAGTCTTGAAAGAGAAAGTCGATTTATGGCACAAATTGCTTAATCCTTGATCACTTAATATATGAATGCACCTTGAGACTTTTGAATGCCAAAAGTTGACTTTAGTGTTAAGTGAAACTTGGTAACACAACCAATCATGATGCCGTGAAATTTGCTCACAATAAGAAAAAAAAGAAGAAAGGGTCTTCTATTTGTAAGATTAATACAAATTCTACTTTTGAATATTCTCTTAATGGGCACCGATAGAGAAACCCTTAGTGCTAGAATAATGGTTTGTTTGTTGGACTTGTTGCCGCCTTATACACACCTGGGCTATCGTGGAAGAAATCTTTAATCCACTTGGTGTGTCCTTGGGGGCAAGTCTCGAGTCAAGGTGCTGTCACGTGATCCTCAACTCCTTTGTCTAGGCCAACTCTTAGCGAAGCCAAGGGGGGTAGTCCCTAATAAAAATACTAAGTCTCTTTAAACTAAAATAAGCAAAATAACTACTTCTAGGAGTTTATTGCAAATAAAACATACACTTTCAACATTTATCATTCATCATTTGAGATACTCATGTAAAGCATTTGTCCATAAAAGATACATGCATAAACCAAGTAGGATACAAGTTCTGCAAGATATGATAAAATTCGTTAGACAATCACATGAATGAAATAAATTGCTCACATACATAAAGATAAATTTATAGTACCAGTGCCTTAAAGGTATCGTGGACAATTGTTGATCGTGTGTTTTATTAATGTAAATTAAAGGTAGATTAATGAGATATTGTGTGGTCTCTTTAGAGGCTACCTCTTTGTTTGAAAATTTGCGGAGAACTTATCGAAGCCCCAGGGCCTCATTAGTAAGTTCACTAAGGGTGCGAGATGTCCAACATGGGGAGAACCTAGATCTCAAAGTTCCCGTCTGACTTCACACACTCCCCTTAGACGTTTTCCCGCGCATTGAAGTAGCAACTATTGAGATTTCTCTAATTAAACTACTCCACACAAATAACTTTATGGGAAAGGTTTGTTTTAACTTTGTAAGAAAAGAAATAAACTTTGAAGATTTGCTTGAAATGGAAATGAAACTTTGCAAGAAACTTGAGAAGTGAAAAACTTGCAAAAAATTATTGTTGATAGCAGAAAGTAAGATCTAAGCTAAGCATGCATAAAGATTGAAAGTACTTTTAAGTATAAATGCATGCGAGATTTGAGTGTTATGTGTGTTAAGTTTCCTTATGCTTGTATGTGTGTTTGAGATCATATAACGAGACTTGGAAGGAAATAAAGTATAGACAAACACACAACACACAAATCCTCCTAATGGAGATGGAGAAACTGGGCTCAAAGGGCCCGCTTTTATTGATCCTATTACAACGAGCATTGAGTTCTCTTTTCTCTTTTGAACTTATGGACCCTTATAGAATGGATCAGACTAAAACAAACTATTACAAAAGGCTTTCTGAAGGTCTTAGTCTTCAAGGGTTTCAACTTGGGCTCAAATTTCTTCGCTTTTGCCTCAATTTTGGCAGAGTTTCCCCTTGCTTTTTGATGGACCTGCTAAAAACCAGCAAAAAAAGGTGATTAGAATATGATGAGAAACAATCTAAAAGACTAAACTAAAACTTGAAAAAATTAACCAAAATTTTCTGAATTTTTCCTTAGGCAAAAATGCAACTTTTTGGAGACTTTTCGATGCTTTGAATGAGCCTAAACTAAGCTCTTTTAGTTGTTTCTGTTTGCTGTCCCAAAACATCAAGCATAAAACAACTAACTAGCTTGTTCTACAATGTAAAATAAAACAACTTTCTAGTTTAAGATTTAGATGAAAAATATAGAAAATTGCACGAAAACTAGCTTAGATCTACTCTTTTAATGAGAAAATATTGAAACTAGATCTAAAAGCTTCATGCATGTAGCATTAGATACTAAAATTTATCTTTTAAAACAGATCTAATTGACATGCAAGCAAAGAAAGAGGAAGGAGGAAGAAAGTTTATGATTTTTTGGAGCCTTTGCTTGAGCGTGGAACTCTTGGGCTATGGGGTCCCTTTGGTGTGAGGAAGAGGGAGAACGTCTTCTTTTCGAACTTCTTGGACAAACACTAGATGCAAACTAGCCCCTTTGCTTCTCCAAGAATTGGATCCTGCATGCTACAAAGAACACTTGCAAATACCTGTAGACTTGGTGTTTCCTACACAAGAAGCCTCAATTGCACATTAGTTTAAACAAAAACAAGACATGCAATGTAAGCATTCAAATATAGATAAACAAATGGATTAAGAAGTAAACAAACTAAATAATCCACTCCAATAAGATAGCAATATCCCAATGATTAGCCAAGTTAAACAACGGATACATGCAATAAATCAAAGCAACATCACCTCAAATAGGTCCAACATCTCCAAACACCAATAGATGACCTCCAAAGTCTTTTTATTCCAATATAGAAAAGATTACAACAATGAATAACAAGGACGCCCAAACTCCAACTAGCTAGAAGGAGAGGGGTTGCCTTCTATTTATTACATTCCGGGTGATAATCCCAAGAGAGGATGCGCTAGTGCATGAGGGAGTGGCGCATAAAGTAAAGGGGAGATGGAGTGAGGTGAGGTGGAGTGGAGTGGAGTGATGTGAGGTGGAGTGGAGTGGAACAAGTGTGAAGAGGAATGAGGTGGAGTGTGATTGCAGTGTGAGGTCGAGTGCTAGCATAGGGATGTGCGCCCTTCCTCCTAAATGCGCCACCTCTCATAAGTGGGTCGAGTTCCATCTTTGGGATCTCCTCCCATGTACATGTCACTAAACAAGTCGCCTTCATCTCTAGTGAACTCGCCCAAGCTTTGAGTTGACTGAGAACCAAGGAAAAACATGTCCCCAACATGTTTCCTAATTTTTAGCATTTTTCCTAAATTTTAGGGAATTTAATTAAATGACCCTTTTCTGTCTTTTTTGGAGATAAATACATTTTTGAGTGATAAAAATCACTCTTTTGCCTAGACAGAAGGGGAATAGGGGTCTAAAGCGTGCTCTGGCTTGGAAAACGAGCAGAAACATGTCATCTGACAATGGTTGATGCCATATTTTTATAATTTAATGACTTTACATTAAAAAATTTCCGTTTTGTGGGAAATTTATTATTTCATTAAAACATTAAAAAAACCTATCGGGACCTAGCGCAATTTCCATATGACTCAATAGACATGACCTAGCATGAAATCATATACATTTAGACACTAGACATTGGTTATACCATGCCAAGCCCTAACCACTAGTACATACTCCAACTTTGGAGTCAGTCTTGAGTGAAAAAACTTAGAAATTATTAATCACCCACTAAGGCAGGCAAAAAATAATTAAGTGAAAAAAAACACTCTAGAGTACATGCTCGTACCTAGGTCTTAGGTGGCCAATAGTCTTTTACAACTTTCATGCTCAAGTCATTATTACAATGCCCCGGAGGGATGGAAATGCGGAAAAAGGTGGTCTATTAGACCCGTTGAATCTGTGAACTCTGACTTCTGAGCATCTGTCTGCTCAGTCTCTGGCGGCTCCTTTGCAAATCCATCTAGTGCAACTTTGGTGGATAACAAGACTCAATTTGAAGATTGTGGGGTCACTAAGGGTCCCTGAAGTGAAAGCTTATGAATATGCACTAAAGAAAGCATATCAATCGGAAACCAATGATTGTTGCATGTAGTTGACGACTAACAATTGATTGGAGCAAAAACTTGAGAAAATGCACCAAGTGTTGAAAGAGATGATTCTACAACCTCAGAAAGTTGATCTATGGCACAAATTGCTTAACCCTTGATGACTTAAAATATAAATGCACCTTGAGACTTTTGAATGCCAAAAGTCGACTTTGGTGTTATGTGAAACTTGGTAACACATAACCAATCATGATGCCATGAAATTTCCTCACAATAAGAAAAACAAGAAGAAAGGGTCTTCTATTTGTGAGATTCATACAAATTCTACTTTTGAATATTCTCATAACGAGTGTTGATAGAGAAACCCTTAGTCGATATATCATGTAGAGTCGATGATAAATAATCAAACCGAATGTGGAAAATAACAATAGAGGCCAAGGTCATGGACATGGTTGAAGGAGGTTGAGATGAAGGAAAAAAAAGACTTCGTTATATTTGCTTCAAAGATGACCACTTAAGCTTTAATTGTCCTCTTAAAGATAGAACCCAATTAAAGTTTTGTAAAATATGTGAAATTCGAGATTATTCTTTGGAAGACTGTCCAATCATGATTGAAAAGTCAGGTGGTGGAGAACAATGAACGTGCTAAACACAATTCCCATAGATGTAGTACATGCATTCAAAATCTTATTGTTGTGACTCGACATGGAGCAAGCATAGGAGAAAACGTTGAAAATTATGGATAAACCCAACACATTCACATTGTAGTCTAAAAATAAGAGCCAAATTATCCAAGCCTACAACAAAAATAATACCCAAGGGAAGCATCTAAATTAGAGAGTCTGCAACAAAAGAAGAGAGAATGTCAATCCAAGTTGAAGAGCAACACTAAAGTGAAAGCTTTGTTGATGAGATTAACATGTTGTTGTTGGAGGATAACACATGGGCTAGACTAGTAAGTTGATTGAATATAATGAAGGTTGCCACCAAGAAGAAGGAATACTGGTGAGCAAGAAACATCTACAAGTTGATGAACACTAAATATCTAACTATTCACGTTGATCCACAAATGGACTTGGAAGTCGATGGATGCTTGCTAGTCCAAGTTGTTGTAGATTTTTGATCACAAGTAAATATTCTACCCAAAAAGACTTGGATTAGTATGGGAGTGCTCGAGTTGGTAAATTCTAGGAATTATATAATGTTTGCAGATCAACACATTGTTGAACCCATTGGAGTGCTAAAATGGACAAAGGAAAAATTCACGACGATACCAACCTATGCATAGTTTGAAGTTATTGACTTGGACAATGGAGGGTTAGGCTATATGGATTTGGTCGACAGACCATGGGGCTGATGAATGAAGTCTACAATATCCTTAGAGAATGATAGAATTAACTTCAAGTGAGCATCCAAGAAGATCATTCTGCCTTTGGACCTTGCTATTGGAAAAACATGGTTGGAACTGTTAGAGGAATCTTGGATAGAGACATAATTAATAAAATCTATTATATAATTCATGAGATTGAGGCTGATATAGAATCATATGCCAATGGTGAGTTAAACTCGAGAAGTCCTCTATTCGTCGAACAAATTCTGACGTTGACCTATATGATTGGAAGATGAAAAATTATGACTCTAGAGCAAGAGAATGGTGGCACATTGAAGCAATACGAAAGGACACATTGATTATTTTTTTGCAATCATATTCATACCCTTCATTATGGAAAGAACAATCCAATAGTGCTTGAGTCCAATCCTTGTAGAAAAGGAACCAACATGCATGCACGTACTAATTTGGAAGCGAGAGAGATCGTGTTGGAGATAGAAATACTTTCTATAAGATGTTGATTCAAAGCCCTTGAAGGCGATTGCAACAATGTCTTGCAGGGAAAACTTTTTTATCTTTATTATATTTGGGTGATAACATAACAAGTCATGCTTCCTAGCTTGTTTAGGTTGACTAGGTTGAACAATTTCTGGATGATAAGTCGAGAATATGGAATTTGAGTAGTTATATTTTTGGACGAGTTCATCAAACTGGAAGGGGGTCATTAAGCTTTTGGTGGTTGTTAAGCTTTGAATTGTATTAATTGCTATACTATTAACATTGGCAAGTTTGCGTTTTCTTTTAGGTTCACACCAGGTTAACTATTTGGATTAGGAGGTGTTATATACATCAATTCTAAACTAATTCTCTTCCTTCGGTATCTATAGCACTAAACCATGGCACTTCCCCTAGAGGAATCCAATATTTGTAGAAGATTAAAAACTGCCAAATAACATATTGATGCCCAGGGCCTATCACTCGTGGAATTTTTCTCTATGGTTTAGGTGAGTTGTATATTATTGTATGTGCAGATTTTAATTTTATTCATGCCTTTTCCTTGTGTTCAGTTATGAGCTTGGGTGAGAAGGCTACTGCTGAGGATGAGAAGCTGGTGAAGGTTCTTTTTGAAGCAGTTGGGAAAATATGGACAGCGAAGGAAAAGCTTCTTGATGCTGTCACTGGCCTCAGGTATATCACAATATGAGGTGGTCATTCTTGTTTTATATTCAGACATAAAGCTATGGAAGTTTGCTCTACACGGTCTACAAATCATCTCTTAGTATGTGTTATATTTGTGGACATGTACATAAAAGACATTATCTTGAGCATTCTTGTAACACCTTATAATATAAGGCAGAGTGTATTTGTCTATATTGGCAGGGGATGAACTCTAGCATCCCCTATAACTGATTTCGGACTATGGATGTCATATTGCTGCAGTGTTTATGATATATTGAGTTCAGAGTTGTAATATGGCCACATCAAATCTTTAGGGTGTTGTTAGAAAACGACTGTTACTATTTTTGTAAAGTTAAATGAAATACATCTATATTATCAAGTATTCTGTCTACTGTTTTACTGGTTTGAAGTTGCTGCCATGCATGCTTTTCTTCAAATCTAATAATAATGAATAAAATGTTGAGCTTTTGTATATTGAGTGTCATTGGCTCATTCTTTTGTTTCTGCTTGCAGTGGGAGTGGGCCAGCGTATATATATCTTGCCATAGAGGCATTGGCTGATGGAGGTGTTGCAGCTGGGCTTCCACGGGAACTTGCATTATCACTGGCTTCCCAGACAGTAAGTGCAATTAAGCTACTTAATGGGGAGGTTCAGTGTTTTTGCTTGGTATCCTATATTAGACACTTTTGGTAGTGATTTGGTTGTATTTTTATAGTCCCAGTCCCATCAATATTCGCATATGTGCTTTGCCATGCTCTTAGAGCACACTTTTTCATGACGAGGTAAAAAATGTTGCACAGTATTTTTGCATTGAATTTATTTGTAGTGACTGGCTTCATTATTATAGATTTTGCAAGTTATTATTTGGTAGTTTTGCATGCTCCCATGCTTACATATATGTAGATGATCATGAGGGTTGCTACAAAAAGATTGATTCACATGATGATAAAATGTTCCACAATGGATCAAATGATAGATATATTCAATAAGAGATGACTATGTAAAAGTTAATGATGTGAGGCTTAAATATTGCATAGGCATTTCTCTCAATGTTATTATAATAGGCGTGACCACTGAACTTGACAGGAAATCTTGTTGTTTATTTATTAATTATGTCATCACAAGAAATTATTATTATGTCTCACAAATTCTAAAGAGAGAACTTCTTCCCATTATCAGTTACCATTGGACCTTTGCTTCTAGAAAAGATACTCGACATTCACACGACCTTCAAGGTTTAGGAGGTGTTACCTACCTTTTTTGTGAGTCCCTCTAGACTAGTTCAACTATCACATTTGACGAGCATTTCAAATTCATGTGGATTCAAGTTTGAGGGAATGCCTCTCTCTCTCTCAACACTTTCATTGTGGCTTTCTACTTTCTTTCATCTTGCTCAAGCTTCGCACTTAACTCTGAGCCAACTTTGAGCCTGGTGGGGATCCCTTCCTTGACCTCTACCTAGAGATTTTTCATTACTTTGCGTTGGGGTATATATCGTCTTGAGGAACTTCAATCCCCGAATTAGGCCTTTAAATGTTTTGATTCATGATAGATCTAAGGATGTGATTTTTTTTTGGGAGATTGGCCTTGACACAATGGGTCTTCGCATGGTTTTAGATGACAGTCTCGGGCCCCTTACAACGTATAGGAGGCATCTCCTCCAGCTTGGCAAATCTCACAATGCATATCTCCTTATGATCTCTCTTGCCACCCTGACTTGAGTAACTTCACATGTTTCCCCGACAATGATGACGCTAGTGTGGTCGATTATGTCTTGGCCAACTAAGATTTTCTCCCTCACATCCGACACCTCTCAGTGTCCCCTCTCTCCCTACAGTTGTTCACTCATGCATTACCTTCTCCCTTGGTGGCTCCTCCCCCCTCCTCCCACATTGTCCCACTTTGACAGCCCATGGAGAGTGCACTGACTCTTATACTTCTCACCTTAGCCAATTGCTTCCATCTCTCTCCTACTTCTTGTCCCCCGAGAGAATGCTGGCCAAATACGAACTTCTCTACAAGTCTAATCGTGAGGCTTCCCTTGGCTCCTACCCCAACACCATTTGACATCATTTGACATCACATCAATGTCTCCGTACTCAACCTTTTCCCCATGAATCATTAGCATGATAGAGTGAAAACTCCTTCATGGACATTGCCTTTTCATTCTTTCACATGAATCCCCCTCCATTCCTCACATCGTGAGAGATTAGAGGCGTCTCCCTTGTTGTAAGAAGTACACTTTTCTTTCCAGAAGGAGGTGTGAGCTTCTTGAAAACATCTACGACTCACCTAGAGCCTTAGGATATGCCATTTTTCGTATCTACACCACTCTCCCAGACGACTTAGATCATTATTTCTTGTTCCCGCTTACTGTCTTTCTCTATGACGTCCATGGTGAAGTATCTCTTCGACACGGGTTCCAAATGTGGAGTCGCTAGATGAATTTATCAAAAACTCATCAAAATGAATCCAAGAGATCTTAACTCAGGAAGTGGAGTTTCTCCGCGGTAACGTGGCCAAAATGTTACCGCTCAAACTCTTGCCAAGGGAAAGTCCCACCCTGCAAGGGAGAGCTTGGGGAAACAGATAGGCAAGCCACCCACTGTCACCTCAACGACCTTGCCTCTACACTTCTAGGCTAGGGTTTCTAAACTAAGGAGGGTTTTCCTAGTGGGGTCAAATTAGGTCCTATAGTTGTATTTCGGACGGGTAAGGACAAGGACTTGGTTTGAATTCTCTAAAAGATTGGCTTAAGACAAGCAAGAGAAGACAATGTCCAATAAATACTTGGAAGTTGAAGATTACTTGCAAGATTATTCAATGTAACACATCAAATGCACCATTACTCATCATTGATGACCATGCAAATGTAAAGTATTCAATGTAAAACCTGTTAGGTACAAAGCACATGTTCATTCACAAGATCATATCCGTGAGACCAATCATCATCATTTAGTGGACCAGCAAAGTTTATATGTGCAAATAATGAAATATTAACAAGTATTCATGAAACACTTTAAGTATAAAATGGATTGTTATGACAACAGCAGTTTTGTAAGAAGTTTATAACCAATCAAATTTGCATCCATTCAACAATGTAACTAACATATATATGCCATGAACCAATGATATGTTACTGCAGATTTGTATCAACATTTAACACTTCATTAAACTCTGCTTATACTGTGGACCTTGACTCAAAACATTGGCTGTAGGAAACCATACAGGGGATTGATCCTGAAGCTAGCAAAATATTGGGGAACAATGGACACTTAGGGCGGGTCGTTTGGGTAGGTTTAGGATAGATATGAAGGTGGCCAACTTAGGAAGGAAAACACCTGCAAACACTGCTCTGAAAGACAGTCAACAAACCCCTAATTGGTCTCTGGATACCTGCAATTTTGGACAGTCAAGTGTAGGGTTGCAAAACAGTGCGGATGAGGTAACGATTCTGGTAGAGGCAAGGTCGTTGGGGGTCCTTTGGGGCTGAATACATGTCAAGGTGAAAGGGTTTTAAGAAACCCTCAAAACTTTTGCAAGGAGGAGGGTATGAAATGGTGTTAAAGCAAACTTTACCTCTGCAAAATAGGACAGCACATAGAACCCTTGGACAGAAGCAAGGAAAAGGTAACGTTGCACAGTTTCAATATGTCATTTGGGGTGCTTCAAGATGAGTGAGAATGTGGTCAACCAGCCATGCAAAAAGACCAGCAAACGTTGCCCTAGATGACAGTCAAAATAACAATTCTTTGCCTCTGTATACTCTGCAGAATTTGATAGTGAAAAGACAAGCAGACAGCAGGTCTGAAGGAGATAAACACCAGGGGTTTATAGTTGAACGTTAAGCTGGATTAGGGATTGATTGAGTAGCCATAAAACTTAGGAGGCATAAAACCCTGCAATGTTGATCAAAGGAGGTGGGAACACCCTTAACCTGCACACAAAATGAGCTCAAAAAAGACCGCAGACTTGGAAGAGCAAACAAGTGCACTTGACGGCTCAAGAAAACCCTCCAAGGTAGGGTATTAGGGCTGCAAAAATGATAGATCAGATCAGATCTGAATCAATGTTGCAAAAGAGCCCTAGGGTTTGATGTCTTAGGGAATATAGGACATGAATTGATAGATCAAACCCTCACAAAGAAATGCCAGCAGTAAGGAAGTTTGATGAAAGATTAGCTAGCATCAAATAGGAGAAGGATACAACAATGAAGCTCAAGACGATCTAGCAAAGAGATCAAGCATGGTAAACCCTAGATCGTTTAAACAAAAAGAAAAGAGGAAATCAATTTGGTTTTGGGGTGGTTGAAGATAATGAAAAACCAATGCCTTTGGAGGGCTATGGGGTCACTGTCAAATCCAAGTGAGGTCTAGTGTTTAAGATGAGGCAATGTTGACAGAGCGTGGAGGATTTCCCTTCAAGCGTTACCTAGGGCTAGAAGGTTCCCTTCAAGGTTGGATGGGAGAATCGGTCCATGGAAAAGCCTTTCCCGGTACTATCAAGGTGAACTCAAAGGTTGGCCAAGCAAAAGGACAGAGCCCTAGGACATACTACCTTAATACATGAACAATAAATTCAATGATCAAAGGGGGAAGGTTAGAAAAATTACCTTGAGAACCCTTCCAAGTGGAGCTTTTCACCCTTCTTTGACCTTGTAGTAGCCTTTTTCTTCCAAAAAATGTTCAAGAGTGCTTATCTCAACCTTGAACAATAGCTAAACATTCCTGAAGAAAAGAAATAGACACTCAAAGAACTCTGTAAGCCAAATTTCTCATTAATCTCCAATAATTTGAAATGGAGGAGTAGTCTTCGTTTAATAGGTGAAGATCCTCCTCAAATATAATTCAATACCATGTGCTAACTCAATACCAAGAGCTCCAAAACCATTAGCCTAGTCAAAACCATGGGCAAATACAACAAATGACATAATAATACATCCCATAATATGCTCAAAAGGTGAAACTACCTTCTAGAAGAGGTCCAAATACATTATATAATATGCCACACATGTGGACTATAGAGGTAGTGAGGAGGTGCACCCCTCAATAAAAGTGCCATTATCGAAGGAGAAGGTCCATATACAAGTCAAACATGGTCCAAATAGCTCCAACGTCCTCCAACCAACATCCTCAAACTAAGGAATGGTCCAAACATGCACTAACAAACTCCCAAATGATGACGTCAATCTCACATGTGTGAGTCGTCCAAGTGAAAAAGTCAACATGGGCGACATGTGTGGGGTCATACTGTCATAGTCAAGTGGTCCTCAAGTAATTGTGAAATAATGGTGCCACGTCATCATAAGGTCCAAATAACCATGTGTAACCACCTCTGTAATATGGAACTAACCCCTTTAATGCATTAAATACTCCCATGTTTCGTCCAAGGAGAGAAAATAATGCATGAGTTGAATGAGTGTCCATTTGATCAAGGAGAACGAATGTGAGTGGTTCATGTGGCATGTGTGATGACATGGCGTCCCTGTCATGGCTCAATGCACTGTCATGGATCCCAATGTAGTGACACGTATCCCAAGGAAAATGTCATGGATCCCAATGTTTGTAGATATGGTCATATATGAGTACATGGATCCCATTGCAACATCACAGATCTCGAGGCATGGTGCATGCATTCCAATGCACAATTCCCACTTGAAGTGATGGTCTAGCCTCTTAGCAAGCCATTAATTGGTAGCACCTGGCGACATCTCTTAACACAAGATAACACATAGGGGTTAGTTTTAATACTTGCCTAAGTCTTACCAAGGGGAACACTATTAACCCTTACAGATGCATCAAGTCCTAGGATAATCCATATTTCCTAAGTACCTAGGTGAAAGATAGGTAATGAGGAATAATATGGATGAAAGGGAAAGGGAATATGAGTTCATGTGATGATCCTTAAAGTCTTAGACATGCACTTGTCTTTTTTATTCATTTATTGATTCATCTATTTTTCATGAGCTAGGATTTTTATACATAATAGCCTTCAAGAGGGAGCTTAGCATTGAGTTACTTGTCCTCGCCACTGTTTATTGCTACCCGTTTAATCCTTTTTCTTTAAATGTTGAGTTTATCAAACAAGTCCCTTTTATTTAGATATTCATAGACAAACCAGGGACTAGGGGCATTGGCCTCATAGCGAGGAGGCATCGCTTAAACTTTATATTTGGCTTTTGACTTTAGCTCTTCAGCTCTTAGCCTTGTTGGCTTTATTGATTCAGGCTTTATCATTCTGACCTTTTCTTTTGACCTTTGAGAAATCATGCATGACCAGTATACAATTTTTTTTGTGGATGGAATGAATGAGATAGGGAAGATGGAGAAAGACTACCATGGTTGGGATGTGGACAACACTATCTAAGCTAAGCACCCAATATTACATATTGACTCGAGAAATGCCACACTTGTAATAGAAAACATGTTTCCTGAGGTAATACGAGGCAAGTAATAAAACCATGTAATGTTATGAAGTGCTACTAGACATCATTAGGTGTTCACCACTTTATGTTGAGCTAAGAAGTTATATCACCACATCCAAATGAACATTGATATATGGAATGTCAAAATGAAGCATATGTGAATGATACCATACCATCCATAGTGCATCTGTCACTTGAGGAGTGGATGAAGGTGAACTGCACCACAACTGAGCTAGCACGATCATACATTTGATGGAGATCAAGAAAAACAATGTTTGGATCTGGAGAAGATGAGCATGACACCTAATGCAAGCAACAACATGACACCCTTGTGAGGGTATCCACAAGTTGTCATCCATGGAGGGGTAACATTTGGCTCTTACTAGGGGACATGCACTCTATGCTAGAGTGTATGAGAACTCCAACATCTTTGCAGACTTGTGACCTACACACCATGGAACTTGGCAAACGACCTAAAATTCGGGGCGAATCTACCACCCCATCTAGAATTAAAAACTACTTTGCATAAATAACTTTTTTCACTATGTATGAAAGCAGGAAAACATATGCAAGAAATTATTCTAAGGAAAAGCAAATGCATCAGGGAAATCAAACAATGCATGGAAGTAAACACACAAATGAAAGGTAGACATGCATGGAAAGCAAAAATGCACTCTAAACTATTTATCAAAGAGCTCATTCCTGCTATAGGCTAACATGGGTCTATGTGCCATCATAATAGTAGAGTTTTAGTGCCTGCCCATTTATAGACAATGGTAGTCTTTCTCTGTCAAGGTGACTGAGATTGAAAGAATTAGTACCAGCTACACTCTCTATCTGAAATGATCCTCTCCACAAAGAATCAAACTTTCCATGTTTTTCCCTTTGTCTGTCCCACATTAATACCACATCACCTGGGATGAAAATCCTTGGCCTAGTCTTCTTGTTAAACAATTTCTTGACCCTGTTTTGTCTTTATGCAAGTTGATCAAAGAATTTCCTTCTATTCTCATCTAATTCAACTAGTTGGTTAATTCTTGCTTGATAAACTTCCTTCTCATCTCAAAAATGTTCAAGAAACTGGTACACTGGGAGTTTCAAGTGGAAAGGTAAAGTTACATTCATCCCATATACTAATTCAAAGGGGTTTTGTTCAGTGGATTGCTTCTTTGTGATCCTATTAGCCCAGAGGGCATACTTGATCCTACTTTCCCATCTCTTTTTATTGTCACTCACTATTTTCTTGATGATGGTCATTAGGTTTTTATTGCTTGATTCTGCAAGACCATTCCCTTGAGGATAGTAGTTTGATGAATGGGACATGACAATGACGTAATCAAAGCAGAAGGATAAGTCATAGCTTATCATAATGTTGCTTATGTTGTACATAGAAAACATACTTTTTAGCTTTTCACATCACGGGTGTACAACACAAGTCCTGGATAAGGATGCCAACCTTCACTTTTCAAATGATGTGTTATATTTTCTCAAGTTTTGATATTGGCATGTTTTCAGGTTTTGGGAGCTGCGAAGATGGTGATAGATACTAAGAAAAACCCTGGCCAACTTAAAGATGAAGTGGCATCTCCAGCTGGTATCTTTCTGTTTCGCTGCCTCATCTCTATAAAACTTTTGGCAGTTTTTCTCTTGTTTTCCATTTGATTTCTAATGCCTGAAAGATTGGACAGACCACATATATGATATAAGCAACATTTTTTTTTCCAATTGGTATCTTAAATTCTCATTTGGCATAAAAATATATTTATGCTGCATAAAATGGAGTGCATAGCTTGTGTCCAACATTAAATTTCTGATGCTATAATTTTTTGAATGAAGGCACCACCATAACTGGAATTCATGAGTTGGAAAAAGGAGGATTTCGTGCTACTCTCATGAGTGCTGTGATTGCTGCAACGAAAAGAAGTGAAGAGCTTTCCAAAACATAGCTAGTTTCAGGGTTATCTCATTTGTTATTAACAGCTTTTGAAAGGAAATGGAAGTAATTTCAATAACTGGAATCGATCATCTCTATTTTCAAATGAAGGAGATCATTTTTGTAATATTCCAGTGAAGAACATAATATAAGTTTCTAGTATCTAGGAAGTAATTCTGTCTGCATAAATGTACTTTGACAACCAATATTGATTATCGAGTATGTTTGTCAGATATTATCAATTTATCATCATTTATTGAATGCTAGTTTCTCCATTGTGAAGAAAATATGTACTCTCTTCCTGTTCTTTCACATCTTTCATTGACCAGTCTTTTCCCCTCATGAAGAAATATGGTTATAAATTTAATAGAGAAAATATTAAAATCAATCAATGGGACCCATATGTATAGGCATGTTTAAATAGTGACTCGAAATTGTGTATGGCATCTTAACTAGCCTAAAAGTAGCACAATTTTCCCATCTAGTAAGAAACAGAGTGCCGTACGATTTTGGTCAATGCTGTTCAATAGGATCATATTTCAGGTGGTGTTGTGCAATATAACCAACTCCTCTGTATCATATGGTGTGACCAATCAACGTGTATATAATTCCCCTACATCAATCAGATAATATTTTCTAGCCTCGACTATCATCTATGGCTGACCTTGTGATGGTGCCTAGCTTCCATGTTTAGGTGGTTTGTGAAGAGAAACGAGGTACTATCAGGCTGCTAAAATTGATCTGTCTTTGATCAGATTTTAGCTGTAAGTTTTAACTTCCAAAACTGTCCTTTGCTGTCTTTTAGGACAGCAAACTGTTTAGTAACTTTCAGCTGATAATTTTTGTGGTTATGTGTCCTTTTGACGTGCCCTTGCAAGTGTTTTTCATACCAATGATTAGTACATACAATAATACTCAAAACACATAACACTCCTCTCAATCTTTACAACTCTAAATGCTGATCTAACAATTCTAAGCATGCATGAAATTGACACATGTTTTTGGTCAACATGACCCTGGAAAAACCCCCATGGAGAAAACCAGTTTGGAGTAGATGTATATAGAAGGCCTCAAAGCAAAAAGTACAACACGGAAAACAAGTACAAGTGAACCTGGTACAATAGCAACCTTCTCTGAAGCCTTGGAGTCCCTTGAAGATGTTCCTGCTAGCCTCTTGAAGCAAGGCACCCTTTGCCTTGGTGCACCCCTCTTGCTTTGCTAGCCTTTGGTCCTCTTCCCTTGTGCCTTTGACTTTGCCCACTTGAAGCTTTGTGAAACCCTTGCCCTCTTGCCTTGGACTTAGCGCCCTCTACACAAGTGCGCCCTCCTCCTTGGCTTGGTGTGCACCTAGCCTTAGTGCGCCCCTCCTCTAGCAAGACCCAAACAAATGGAAGTGCGCCCTTAGTTTCCCACTA
>ML818523.1:27859-49106 GCA_009831015.1 Picea engelmannii | reverse complement strand
TACCCAAATTGCTGGGGACTCTGGGACTTGCTGGCTGTCCCCAAGATGTTCTGCACAGATTTCAAGGACATTCTGGACAGATTTCAGGGACGTTCCATGCAGATTTTGAGGATGTTCTGGGTAGATTTAAGGGATTTTCTGGGGAGATTTCGGGGATATTCCGAGCATATATCTTCAGTCTCGACAATCATGGAAATTGATTATTGGACAATAAGATCATCTTTCCCATCCATTATTTTTGTAATGCATTGAATCTAAATCTGCTGTAAAAGTTGCAGCTCAAAACATGGGTTTGTATGATGGGTTTCAATTTGGGTTTCTGGTGATTTAAATATTGTATTTTCAGCAACGTTACAACAAACAAAACTTCCATGTCAAAAAAACAAGAAACACAACATTTCAAAGGGCTGATCCTTGTGGTTACTGCTCTTGTTTTTTTCGTTTTTCTGGTCATCCTAGGTTTTACATATTGCACATGGGTTTCCAGGAGTCATTCAAGTCTAGTGCTTCCACCATCCCAACCTCAAGCATTGTGAAAACAATCAGATGGTGGTGAGTTTGATTGGGTACTAAATGTTTGAATAAGTTCCTATTCAATCACCTTCTTAATTTGAAATATGAATCTAATCTCTTTATAGAACCAAAGTGTTTTATAGTGGTTTCCAACACAGCTGTAAAAATCTGCAAAACCTATTGAGAAGGGATTGCCTTTTATGTTTTAACTAATCATCATTAACAAGAAATATGAGGAAAAAAAACTGCTATAGAGACAGTTCTCACTTAAGTTTCCTAAAGCTAAACTGCATTTTGCTCAAGTTTCCTGATGGTAAACTTCATTTTGCTCTTGTCTAGCAGCTAATAATGGAATGTCACTAAGCCCTTTTTTCAATTGCTCGAGCTTTTTCAGTATTGGCAAGTGTGAGGCCTGTGCATAATACTATATAGTATAACTTGAAGCAACAACAAATGTTTATGGTGAATTTATATATATATATATATATATATATTATTGCCATCCCCAATTCATCGTCCCCTGAAAAATTTGGTGGTGTGCTCTAGCCGTTCCAGTGACATGTCCCCCTGTCCTGAAAACCAATGCAATATAGTATTGTAGTCTTATGTACTAGAATCTGTGTTAATATTTTTAAAACTTGTAAAATTTTGTGCATTTAAAAAAAATATTTTTCGATCCTCGTCCCTGTCCTCTTGTGGAGATTTTGGGGTACCTAACTTCCAGTGGTCCCCCAAACCCTTTCTATCGTCCCAGTTTCAACCAGTCTCCAAAACTTGGTGTACCAGTTTGCAACCTTTGCTCTCAACAACTTTACCTTCGTGGGATTTACTTTTTATTTCTATGCAGGTTGCTCTTCCATTATATTCTCTTTGTGGGGCTTTACTCCACAACCATACTTCTGTGGGGCCTGTTTTTCACAACACTGGGCTTACTCATCTGCAGCCTCACTTTTGCGACTTGTTCTTTCTGCCACTTGGACACTTTAGCAACCTTACTTTTGCAGGATTGCTCTTTCCACAACCTTACTTTTGAGGGCTTGCAATTTTTGCAGCTTGGATCCTATAGGCAAACAACCTTCCTCAAGTATTTTTGTCTCACAATCTTACAAGATCTGCAATATTTTCCAGTGCAACCTTTCTCTGTTCCCAACTTTTTCTGCATCTCCTGGCAGTGTGCAATTGTCTTTGTTGGGCTACAACTTTTCGTACTGAAGCATTCATGCAGGATCTTTTTTATGGTGCTTGCAACATCTTGTGATCACAATGTTTTCCTTCAAGAATTCTTGTGGGTTGTTCATTACACATGACATGTGACGACTTTCCCAATTTTGGAACATCTCTCTCTCTCTCTCTCTCTCTATATATATATATATTCTCATGTACAACTTTAGAACAAACTTCCTTCGAAGGAATACAAAATTTATAGACTTGGAAGAACAACTATATTTTTTTAATTCATCTATACTTTTTTCCTGGATTCTGTTTTGCATCTTAGAAACTGAAAATTTGTCTTTGCCACTTTAATTGATACTCTGAGGATTTGACATCAATCGCTGAAATGCAATTCTCTTGCCTCTTTTTTGGGGTCTAGTTTGCCTATATTTTAAGATGTTATTATTCACTTTGAAATGAACAAAGTACATTTACTAAAGAATATCCAACATAAGGACATCAGGTCAAAGTCCTTATAGGACAAGTAATAAATATAACTGAATAAAATATGAATGAATGATATGGGTTACAATAATGAGTGGCCTTGGCATTTTATAGGCCTTACGGTGACCTTTCATTGAAAACTGTCTTTATGTAATGCACATTTTAATAATTATATTAATATCCTAAGTTTTACAATCTAGGTATATATTTATGAGTTATGTTTATTTTTATATACATAACATTGTCTTTCCTTTTAGAAATGCTTTGTTTTCAAAACATTTTTATGGAAAAACTTTGTCTTGTTCTAGCTTGTAATGCCTTCCCATGATTCTTTGTTCTTGACACTGTGATGGTTGATGACATGAGATGACATTAGTTATGGAGCGTTGAGCAAAGTTGTCTTATTGTGAAAGGGTCAGACCACACTAATTCAGTTTTTCTGCAAAACTATGTGGCAACAACTTTTAAGATTTGGGAAATGATAAAATTCCATACTTGAACTTCTCTTCCATATAATATGATCTTCACTTAGCTTCACATATTGATTTTTTCATAAGTTATGATGACTCTTGTGATTTGGATGACGATATGACATCCTTCTATTTTGTGTTGTGATTTCAGTGATGGAACAATCATTGTTTGTCCCATTTGGCGATCTATCTATCGATAACATTTTGACATAAGTGTCATCCCGATTTATGATATTGATTGGATTTGTATTGGTTCCTTTCTCCATGCATTGGGTTTTAACCTCTAATGGTTCTTCTACTTCAATTGGATTACTCATTGTTTCTTTACTGATGAAAGCTTCCTTGGTCATAAGTTGTTCTAACTTTTCATGTAACAACTTTTTATCATTCTTTATTTCCTAATTTGTGTAAGCCTTGATTATGAGCCTTTAAACATGAAAGTTTTCATCCTTTTTTGAATTGTTGATTTTATTTTTAAGATCTAGACTCTGGTTTTTTTGTCTTTTAACCTTTTGATTTGTTCAAGCAACGTTTGATTAAAGTCCCTTAGGCTATAATTTTCTTCATCATTTTTTGATAATTTCTTCTTTCTTTCCTCAAATCGCCATTCTTATCCACACCTTTAAATTCAAAGCTGAGCTCATACGTTAGTTTTGCTCATCGAGAGGTTTTTAATGATTGTAAGTATGCTAAAATCCGAGCTTTGGATTGAAAGTTATGGTCTCTTAAAGTTTTCGGGCCTTTCCCCCCCAAAGTCCACCTCACGTCCACGTGGACCCTTGTCATCCATACCATCCAACATGGCACGACTCAGACGTTGATGTGGCAAGACACGGAACCGCCTTCGCGACATACCTTGGGCCAATAACCAACGGGATTATCACACAAGTCAAGAGGCAAAACTTGGATACAGAACCCTTCGCATACGGGGATCTGGTGATCCAGACTCCCCAAAACAATTACGAGTAACACACTTTCGGATGTCGGATATCCAGATACCCGGGGCGATGACTCCTCCTTGAGCTTATCTTGGAACTATGGCGTGGAACACTAAAGAATCCCGGGATCTAGGGATCCGAGAATTCTTGATGCAACAAGTGACCGGAGTGTTGAATGTCCAGTCCTATGGATTCTAGCCTCGATAGGGAAGGGATGGTCGAGATCAATCACCCTTCTGATTCGACGACTAGCATTAAAGGGGTATTGGACAAATACTTCACACCAATAATAGGTCTACTTCCAACCCCCTCCAATTACACATGGACACCTATCCACTTCCACGTGTCACCTGCCACGTGGTAGTCTCTGATTCGTCTGCCCTTGTCGATGTGTACCCAATAAGGGGTCTCCACCTATCACCTAGTTGACGTGGTACACACATCATCACTTGATAACATGCCACCTGACATGACAAATTACTTGGTATGCTGATGTGGCTACTTCTTCCACATCCGATCTTCTTGGGTTAACATCCATGCCCGAAAAATTAGAGGGCTGACGATTGTCTCGATCAACGACCCAGATTTACACGGGGTTCTTAAACTACATGATCTTTAACTGGCCTTGAGCCCGACAGATTTGAAGGTTCGAATCTCATCTCTGTTGATCGAACGACTCTTGTCATTCTCAGGCTTGCACTCGCAGCTTGCCCAACTTAACACACTCTTAAACCTTTTTGCAGGCCACACCAGTGTCAACCTGCCATCTGCGAGATCAGACGACCCAGACTGTCTGAGATCAACAGTCTAGATCCTCGTGGCCTCACAAGTTTGCATGACCTTTAACCAGACCCTAGGCCCAACAGATCTAATGGTCTCGATTTGTTCCCCCGTGCATCAATGATTCTCATCGTACCCAGGCTTACACACAATCCTTTTCTAACAATTCACACTCCGCTGACTTCTAAATCCTCCACAACACACGACCCGCTGACCAAACATGCTTTGTCTTGTAGACTCCTCTCTGCGAACTTCACCCCACAAGTCTACATCTTGCAAGCCTTCGTGGAAACCTTTTTGCGATCAATAACTTTTCCTCGGGACTTCACTACAAGGCTTGCCTGCCACAAGACTTCTCCCACAAGCTTGACCCCAAATCCTTCACTGTGGACGGTTGAGATCAACCCCTGCTTGTTGATGGATGGCTAGGATCCACCTCAACACTTAGTTATTTTTTGGCTTTTCTCCACCATGTTAATAAAGGATTAAGCAACATGGTTATCTGTGGTACCTGGTTACAAGGGTTCCTGCTCCAAGTGTGCTGGTTGACACGTGGCACGGTGCATCAACATGCGGTCATCCCCACTCTCTCTCCTTCCTTTGTTTACAATCTTATAAAGGGGTCACAACCCTCCATTGGAACCTCGTCCAATTTGGCATCTGGGGATCCAAAGTTTTTAACAAGCAAGGATATAAGGGATTGTCCAGATATTTTGATCTTGGAGTATCCAAGACTTCCCTCATGTGCTTAAATTTAATACAACTTGAAACTTTGGGCTTAGGGTTTTCTCATGTTGAATTCAACTTGGGACTGGTTCCTCTCCCTGCACAAAACCACGAGGAAATCCCTTCTTCAACCTTGCTTGGTCACAACATCATTCACTATGGATTTCATGGGTTCTAAGCCTGAAACATTCAAGCGACTGAGGTAAAACAATCCTTGAAGGGGAACCCACTCTGTCACTCATACTAAGACATGATTTCCAGTAGGAGCGCTTACCGTAATTGGTTAAGAATAATAACACTGTATCTCTCTAAGAACATAAACTAATCAGGTCTTAAGGGTGAAATCAATATCTCCCCGAGGCATCAAGTTTAATTTGCATACATCGAGATCATGCATTTACATCATGCAGTAATCATGAAACTCACCCAAGAGTTTCATGATTAATGAAGTCACCTTGAAAGGCATAAATCATAGGCTCCTTCTATCCTTTCATATTTCTACTTCCTAGAGATAATTATCAACGAGGAAGATTGATTCACGCAATTCGATACTGAACACAAAACTTAGCAAAGGAACCAAGTGTCAACCCATTAAACATCTATAAACACTTATCTGTCTAAAAGTTGTAGCTAGCCGAACTGACTGAGGGTGAATGCTTTTCCATCCAACCGTAGGCTCAGATGCACTCAATCTTTACACTATAGCCACCCCTATGCCAAGCCATGATACCATCAGGGGGAAACATTGAGCCTCACAAACATGATAGTGTGAAGGCCTCTCTCCTTCACATCAATTCTTGGAAACAAACCTCTTTTCCTACCAACTCAGGGCCTCCACATAATCTTTAGATGCCCTCATAGTTGGCTTCATGTTGAAATATTGTAACTTCGAAGAATATTCTAATTAAATTTGAGTTATTATCTTATAGATCAAATCCCCTTTTGTGGATTGATCATGTTGGGTCTTGTATAAGATCAAATCCCCTTTTGTGGATTGGTCAAACCATATTTATATGGTGGTATTTGTAAAGTCGACCCCTAGTGTTTATAAAGTGTTTTTAACCACTTCTAGAAGAAGTCAACCCTACCATGTGAAGAGACATAACCCTAGTGCCTTCTCATCTAGTATTTATATGTGAGGATGGTGCCTCACTTACACACTCTCACACTCACTCATCTAGTGCACATATCTTGAAGGCAGTTGTAGTTGCAGGAGGAAGGAGAAGAGAGGTGCATGCTTAGTCTTAGTTTATTCTTGGAGTTTTGGTCTTAGTCTAGGCATTGTATTGACAATCTATTATTGAGGAAGTTTTGTTGGGTTTTCTTCCCCATGAGGGTTTCTCAGGAAAAAATGTTGCGTACCTTGTGATTGTGAATCATTCAATGATCCTCTTTATGCTGTTGTTTTGGAAATGCATTGAATGCTCAAGTAATTTGGAATTAACCTAATAACAACAGTAAAACCTTAACATGGTATCAAAGCCTCACTGAATAGAGAACCTTTCACTGGGTATCTAAAAATGTCATTGTTGCCATACAAGGAAATTAAGGCTTTTTACCGAAGAAATTTTTTTGACCAAAAACTATCTTGGGAAGAGCGCCTTTCCCTAGCACATCTTTTGGCAGCTTGAGCAAAATTTTTCAGTGGCCAGATTCTCTAGAAAGTCAAACCCTAGTTTTGGCTAGTACCAGAAAACCAGGGAACTAGAACCAGGGAACCAGAACCAGTACCAGAAGTACCAGTCCAGAATTACGCAGGTCAAGTTTCAAGGGGTAAAACTTGGAATTTTCTGAAACAATCAGCTTAGCAAACTCGTCTCAACTCAACACATCTAGTCCCTGGATCAGAATTAAAAATAAAATAAAATTGAAGTTTGAGAAATTATGGTTTCCTCATAAAACCCTAAGTTGCAGTTGTTGTACCAGTTCCTTCGCACCAATTTCTTTGCACCAGTTGCAGTGAAAGTTTTTTTTTGAAGTGTTGGGACTGATTTTATTGTGTTAGTGCGCCTTACCCTAGTAAATCTCCAACTACCTTTAAATTACAAGTTGCAACACCTTTGAAGTTTTTAAAGGCTTGTTATTTATTATCATCGCTGTCGAATGGTGTCACTACTTGCCGATATTGTCAGAGGTATGTACTTACATATGTTTAATCTGTTACTTTTAAAGAGTATTTGTAGGAGAACATATCTTTTATCTAAATAACAATCATAGATCCAGAAGGATCTCAGATCCAACACATTCAATGAAATAATGCACCCCATGTTTGATTATTTTGATATGCATCTATTTGTTATGACATTATTTTGATCTTATGAACATCTAGGTTGTATGTTGAAGTTATGACCATCATACTAACCATTGGTCAAAATTAAAGTCAAGGTATTAGATTGATTAAAGTTGAGATTATAGAGTTTATTCTCTAACTTAGACTGCTGTCAAGAAAACATATTATCTTAGTACAAAGGACAGGTTGAAGAGAATACTTGCCATCTTGAGTGAAGGAGACTAGGAAGAAAAACAACAACACTCATTCTTGAGGACATGACTCCAAGTTCCAGGTTTGATTGGTTAAGTTGATAAGATTCAAATTTGCACATGTCGAGTTTGATAACTACCTCATTACAAGTAAACACTATAGTTGAAATAACAATCTATACATTTTTTTATACTTGGTAGCATGTGAGCATTATTGAGATAAATGCTTATTATAATCACTTACTAGATATAACTAACATCTCCTCTAGGAGAAACTTCTTGTTTTGGTTCCAGGTTACCATGGAGGAATGATTGATCACAACACTAGAAGAGTGTTGCTCTCATTTCTTATTATTGTATTTCTTACTTTTGACCCTTGTTTTAGGCAGGTCACAAGTGATAGCTCTAAAGGAGCTATTGTGACGATTGTTCTTGCTGTTGTTTTATCATTATTATAAAGAGCATTATTCTTATCTGCTTTTTCTCCCTTGTTATTCTTGTTTCAGGCAGGTCATAGGTGATAATGCTGAGGGAGCTACAGTGACGGTTGCAGGAGGAAACACATTAAATGAGACATGTAGCAAACTATCCAAGTTGTATACATGACTGTATACATCCATGTACCAAAGAAGATGAAGAAGAAGCTACTTTGGAGATTGATTGCAAGGAGAAGAAGATTCTAGAGATGACTGGACATTAGAATAAAACTCACAATAGACTTGGTCAATAATGAAGTCACCTTGATAGGAAGCAAAATTCGTTTGGAGTCTGACTCAACTTTTCATATTAAGACTTGGTATTCAACACCAAGTATATCCTGTAGAGACTATGAAGTCTTTGTAGACTCGAAAGAAATCAAGACTAAGAGTGAGCCTGATCTCAGAGAGGTTCAGATGGGAAAATGAGACATCTTCCAGGACTAATAGACAAATTCCATGAGTTGAGAAGACTAGATCGTAGCTTTAGAGACCTCTAGGAGACATGAAATCTCCTGGGAAGATTTCCTTGTTTCAGTGACAAAGAAGGAATCTAGTCAGAAGGATTGGGATATGAATTTTTCCTTGAGACTAGAAAGGAAGTCAGTGGTGACTTCCAAGATTGATATAACATATCAAGCATGTTGTAGATAACAGTATAAAGATGTACAAAGCCCGATTTATGTCCAGAGGATTCTCCCAACAAGAGGGAGAAGACTACGATGAGACACTTGCTCCAGTAATCGAAGAAATAGTTCCAATATTCGTGAAGATAACCAGAACAATCATGATTCCGATACAATATGAGATTTAGGGGGAGCAGTCCCTGTATTTGAGATTGAGTTACCTCCATAAAAGAGGAAAAACTACCTTCAATATCAGTTATTGAGCCACTCTCAGATGAAGTTGTTGCCATGATAGAATAGAGGAGCTACTCTCATAATTCAACAACTACAGTGAGAAAATAACAGTCATTCTCAACTTCAGAAATAACAACTGCAAGTGTAGAGTCCCGATTCCAGAGGAACAATTGCAAAGAGAGTAGAGAACATATTTTCAGGAAGTGAGACAGATAGTTCTTTGCAAAAAGCGCATAGAACCAACACAGGATTATACAAATTGAGTTGCAGTTGAGCAAGTGTATGAGGTTGGTACAACGTGATTTGAAAATTTGGTTCGAAGTATGGGACATGAAGAATCATGTTTGTAGGTTGAAGAAAGTGCTGTACAGGTTGAAGCAAGCTCCTAGAGCTTGGTATGGCAGAATTGATAGTTTCCTGACGAGGGTGGGCTTTACCAAAAGTAAAACTGATCCTAACCTTTACTTCAAGGTTATGAATGGTGAGCCAATTATATTGCTACTATATGTGGATGCTTTATTCTTGACTGGAGAAGAAAAGATCATCACATATTGCAAGAAGAAGCTCGCTGCAGAGTTTGAGATGAAAGACCTAGTCTCGATGCATTATTTCTTAGATCTTGAAGTTTGGCAGATCCCAGAGAAGATCTTCCTTAACCAAGGGAAGTATGTAGTTGAAATACTGAAGAGATTTGACATGTTGAAATGTAAAGCCATAAACACACCCATGGAAGCGAATTTGAATCTCCTCGTTGATACTTCGTTAGAGTTGGTTGATGCTACACTATACAGACATATTATTGGATCATTGATGTATCTGACGAATACCGGGCCAGATATATGCTTTGCTATGAACACTTTGAGTCAGCATCTGGTGGAGCCCGGATGTGTTCACCTTGTAGCTGCAAAGCATGTGATGAGATACATTAAGGGTACGTTGGACTATGGTCTCTGTTATACTGGAGATCATGACTTCAGACTATATGGTTATACTGATTCAGATTGGGCTGGAAGTGCTTTAGACATGAAGATTACTTCATGATGTTGTTTTAGTTTGGGGTCAGTCATGATTTCATGGCAAAGCAGAAAGCAATCGAGTATTTCTCTCAGTACGACATAAGTGGAATACATTGCATCGTGTTCCACCAGTTGTGAATCCATATGGATTCACAAGTTGGTGAGAGATCTGTTCGATCTAGAGATGGAAGCCACTGCGATTCTATGTGATAACCAGAGTTGTATAAAAATGACGAAGAACCCGGTGTTCCATGATAAGTTGAAGCACATAGAGATCCAGTATTACTGCATTCGTGATATGGTGCAAAGGGGAGTTGTAAAACTCCAATATGTTGGCACAGATGAGCAGGTTGCAAATGTGTTGACCAAGCCTTTGTCTCGTGGGAAGTTTGAGTACTTCCAAGACAAGCTTGGTGTAGTCCGAAAGGACCTCCCTCAAAAGGGGGAGTGATGCTGATGATACTATGGTATCCTGACCAACAACGGGTAACTCTGTTAGGATTTTATATCCTAGGGGATTGATCATCCCTGGACAGATCCCGAAGGTCCAGTAAGGACGGTCTGTTAGAGTACTTGTGCATGTATTTGTCAGCTGTGGTCAGTAGTGGTAGCTCTGTTATGATTTTATATACTATGGAATCTTATGATTCCTGGGCAGATCCTGAAGGCCCGGTAAGGACGGTTTGTCAGAGTACCACGTGGTAGCTTGTTAGGATTTTATATCCTAGGGAATCTCATGATTCCTGGACAGATCCCGAAGGTCCGGTAAGGACAGTCTGTCAGAGTACCACAAATGTTGTTGTTGATACATTTGCCTCATTCTGTTGCCACATGTTGATGATCTTGTTGTTCCAGCCTCGTTCTGTGGATGATGTTGTTGTTCCAGCCACGTGTTGTGGATGATGTTGTTGTTCCAACTTCTTGTTGTGGATGATGTTGTTATTCCAACTTCGTGCTGTTGATGATGTTGTTCCAACGTCGTGCTATTGATGTTGATGATTTAACTTCATGCTGCTGATGATGTTACTCCAGCTCCATGCTGTAAATGATTATGATATTGATGATGAGAAAAACTTTCGATGATTTACAGATGCACCAGTCAATGTTCCAAATGCTGATGATGACGCTGCCCTCTCCTTCTCTTGATGATGTTGTATTGGGTCATGTCAATAGAATACCCTTCTTGTTAAGGGGGAGTGTTGAAATATTGTAACTTCGAAGAATATTCTAATTAAGTTTGAGTTATTATCTTATAGATCAAATCCCCTTTTGCGGATTGATCATGTTGGGTCTTGTATAAGATCAAATCCCCTTTAGTGGATTGGTCAAACCATATTTATATGGTGGTATTTGTAAAGTCGACCCCTAGTGTTTATAAAGTGTTTTTAACCACTTCTAGAAGAAGTCGACCCTACCATGTGAAGAGACATAATCCTAGCGCCTCCTCATCTAGTATTTATATGCGAGGATGGTGCCTCACTTACACACTCTCACACTCACTCATCTAGTGCACATATCTTGAAGGCAATTGTAGTTGTAGGAGGAAGGAGAAGAGAGGCACATGCTCAGTCTTAGTTTATTCTTGTTGTTTTGGTCTTAATCTTGGAATTGTATTGGCAATCTATTATTGAGGAAGTTTTTCTGAGTTTTCTCCCCCATGAGGGTTTCCTGGGATAAAATGTTGCGTACCTTGTGATCGTGTTTCTTTCAATGATCCTCTTTATGCTATTGTTTTGGAAATGCATTGAATGCTCAAGTAATTTGGAATTAACCTAATAACAACAGTTAAAACTTAACAATTCAGTGCACTATGGAATGTAATCACTGCTTTTGCATTCTCTCAACTTCCTCCCTTTTCTCAGTGCCACTTCCTTTCCCAACAAGCATCGATTCTTCAACCCTCTATGCATAGGTTGGATTTCTGGGTTTTCTCTGCATGAGTTTCACATTTCACCTCACATACTCTCCTCGTTCACTTTGTCTCCTTTCCCCACTCTTTTCCTGCATCCTTTCATCCTCTTCTATGCCCAAGAAGTTTGTCGATATGTTCTCCCCTTCCTTATGTTAGAAGGAACTCGTGGGGTCAAAAGGTGGTACATGTGTACCTAGGATGACAATTTTCAGTCTTTAGCCTTCTTTCTCCATATCTCTTTATTGTAGATGGTTTGATGTTCAACTACCAATCCTCTTTTAATCCACTAATTTTTTCTTTGGATTCAGAAAAAGGGAAAATACTGATTATTCTAAAAAATAGATAATTTAGCAAGGAGGCTTGGGTTCTTGAGCATGATGAACTTCCTCTAGCCCTCTTGACTATTTTCTTTAGTGGTATCATGGCTAGTACTTGAGCTTCACCCATCAATCAACTACTTGGATTTTATATTACACATTTACATTTTTTACAAGCCATATCACGATAATATTATCTCCATGCCGAGATAAACCATTACTAATCATAATTAATTACAATTAATTCACGAGATTAAAAATGGGGTGTTACAATGTGAATGGCTCCAATAGTGGCTACATTTTGATTGGTTCACTGACAACAATAATTGTGGAGACTAGTGAATAGTGTTATGGATATCAATCCTTGATATCCCTCTAGAATTTTTTTGTTTGTTTGTTTCTTAATGATTTATTCAATATTTTCAATTTGCAGTGGGATAATTTTCTCAAAGTTTCCAAGTTTGTGTACAAGGAGATTTGACTAACATTCCCTTAAGTTCATTAATTTCCATTTGTAGCGATGGAATAACATTTGTCTCCTCTAAATTCCTTGTGAATAGAAATGGCCAAAGGCCCAGTGGTGGTTAAAGATCTAGTAATCTGATGCAAAAAAACAAGACTATAGCCCTAAATATTACTTGACACAGAGTGTAAATCTGCAAACAATTAACAACAAACCACTACTAACTATAGGCTCTGTTTTTTCTTTAGAGTGCCCAACGAATTACATAAATTACAAGCAATATAATTGCAAATCATTTAATTCACTATTGGAATCGAAGGATTTATTACAATTAGTGACAATATTTGAAAACACCAAAACCCAACTAGTACATTAATCTTTGTCTTCTTACCTCGATCTGTGAGTTATCAATTCATCTTCCTTATTTTCCGAACTGGTTGTTTGCGCACCTCTTCCTTTCCTGTTGATTCGTTTCCCTGGTCGTTTCGTTTCTCATGCAGTTGAGTAGATGAACCATCATGGCAGTTCGCTGCCAACTATCTTCCCAATTCACCATTCGTTCTTTCCTTTGTAACAAGCGATTACCACTTGGCGTTTGATCTTCCTGAGACACGTGGACGGTTTCTCAAAGTGTCAACATAGGAATCACAACACTTACACATAGTAACAACATAGGAGTAACAAAAAGGTCCTTATTCCTCCTACAATCTACTTGCACAGAAATAAATAAATGCTTTTGGTGATGCGAATCGTCTGATGCCAAGGATGCTCCTGTTTCAAACACCCCTGGTAAGAAAATCATGAGCTTCCAGCTCATGCAGTAATTAGGTCAGAGGTTGAATAAATTCGTTGGCGTGCTAGCTCTTACTTAGACACCCACGATGCATCTTCTAATCCCCTATTTTTTCATTTAATTAAATATTTAAGATATTTCTTTCAACGGGTTTATTTACCAACCCTTGTGGCTAAGATTTCTTCCATTTCTTCCACCGGTTTGACTGGTAACTGTCACTTCCATTCATCCGCCGTACTTATTTCATCACTCTCTTATCCTTTATGAAACTCATACAAATATGTAACATTGAATATAATAGAGATATCCAATTCCTCTGGTAATTCTAACTTGTATGCATTTTTAGAAAATTTCCTCAAAATTCTGCACTGGCCTATCTTTTTGTACTTCGGTTTGATGTAGGTATCGCTAGGGAATATTTCCTTCTGCAAATGTTCCATTACCAGTTCACCTTCCAAAAAGATTTCATTCTTCTCTACAGATCCTTTCTCCTTTTGTACTTGGCATTACTCTATTGCAGTCTCCTTTTCACTTATTCATGCAATTCCTGAAGATCATCTGCAAAATAACTTGCATCAAAACTCTTCCTTTATTTCAAATATGACAACTTTATCAAGTCTACAATTCCTTTTGGTGACCTGCCATTAAAAATATGGAAAGGACTCTTTCTGGTTTATCTATTCATTGAATCATTATAGGCAAATTCAGCCTGTGCCAAGACCATATCCCATTGTCCGAGATTTTCACCACTCAAACTCATCAACAAATTTGCAAGACTTCTATTTACCACTTTAGTTTCATCACTTGTCTTCTTGCACACTATGAAATGTGCCATATTTGAAAACTGATATACTACAACCATCACAAAATCATGCTTCCTTTGTGTACTAGGCAGCCCCAAAACAAAATCCATGCTCACATCTTCCAAAATCCCTTCGGGTACTAGCAATGGAATATACAGTCCTGTATTTTGACTTCTTCCCTTTGCTAGTTGGAAAATTATACAACATTCAACAAACTTTCTAACATCCTTGCTGATGCTAGGCCAAAAATACCTTTCTTTTACCAACACCGTGGTCTTATCCATGCCAAAATGTCCACCTAAGTCTCCACCATGTAGTTCTTTGATAAGATTCAATCTTATTGACCCTTGAGGAATGCACAACTGTGGATTTTTAAATAAGAATCCTTCCTGTATGTGATAGTCAAGGAACATTGTTCTATTGACACTCCACGATGTATTGCAAGCTTTCCATGCTTCTCCAAAATTTGCATCTTCTTCATACAATTCCTTCATGCTTTCCAAACTCACCACTTCAACAGATAAGGTGTTAAGTACTAACCCTCTTCTACTCAAAGAATTTTCCACTTTATTTGACTTTTCAGATCTATGATTAAGAACAAAAGTGAAACTTTGTAAGAATTCAACCCATTTAGAATGTTTTTGATTCAACTTACCTTGACTGTTGATGTATTGCAATGCCTTGTGATCAATAAACAAGACAAATTCTTTGGGAAACAAATAGTGTCTCCACTTCTTCAAATCTTGCACTATCGCATAAAATTATTGATCATACACAAAATACTTTCTTTTAGCACCATTCAAATTTTCACTGAAGAATGCTATTGGTCTTCCTTCTTGGCTTAAAACTGCACCAATTGTTGTCCCTCTTAAATCATAGTCAACTTGAAATACTTCGTCGAAGTTTGCAAGTGCCAAAACATGCTTCTCTGTCACCTTTTTCAAATCTGCAAATTCCTTCATTGCTGCTACTATCCATTCAAATTTTCCCTTCTTCATGCATTCAATAAGTGATGCACAAGTTTGACTGAAGTTTCTAATGAACTTCCGATAGAAACTCGCCAATCCATGGAAGCTTCTCACTTCAAAAGTGGATTGTGGTGTTGGCCATTCCAAAATAGCCTTCACCTTTTCAGAATCCATCTTCAACCCTTCCTTATAAACCACAAATCCAAAGTATACTAATTTTGTCTATAGAAATGCACATTTCTTCAAGTTAATCAACAACCTTTCCTCTTGCAACCACCGTAACACTTGTCTCACATGCTTCAAGTGTTCTTCTTTGTTCTCGCTGAAAATTAAAATGTCATCCAAGTACACCACAACAAATTTTCCTAGGAATGGTTTCAAGACTTCATTCATAAGCCTCATAAATGGACCAAGAGCATCAATTATCCCAAATGGCATAAATAACCACTCAAACAAGCCATATTTAGTCTTAAAGGCAATTTTCCACTCATCACCTTCCCTTATTCGGATTTGATGATAACCACTCTTCAAATCAATCTTTGTGAAGTATGCAACCCCACTTAAACAGTCCATAAGATCTTCCATCCTTGGCAAAGGAAATCAATACTTGATGGTGATTCGATTTATGGCTCATGAATTTGTTCACATCCACCACTCCTGTTTTCTTTGGAGTCAATAATGTTGGCACTGCAGATGGGATTAAACTCTTTCTAATCAACCCTCTATCTAGCAGCTCTTGCACTTGTCTGTTCACCTCTTCACTCTCTGCTGGAGTCATCCTGTAAGGTGCCTTGTTAGGTAAGCTTGATCCGAGAATTAAATCAATTTGAAGAGAAATACTTCTCACTGGAGGTAATCCCTTTGGTAAATCATCAACGACAATTTCCTTAAATTCATCAAGCAAAGGATTTAATTCTGCATGTACGACATTTGGCTCCTCTCCTTTCTTTGCTTCTTTTGGAATCACTTCTAAACAAAATATTGCTCTTCTTTCTTCCTGCAAAAATTCTTCAGTGGAACAAAACATGATTTTGTTGTTACTAATGATTATACCAACACAATTTCTGGCTGCTTCTATTGTATTTTCCAGCATTGGAGTTAATTTATATTGCTGTCCATATTTCTTGAACTCATATGTGTTTTCCTTGCCATGATGGTGAACCTTCTGGTAAAATAGACACGATCTTCCAAGCAGTATGTGGCATGCATCCATATCAACCACATCACATAATACCTGCGCCTGAAGACTTCCTATCTGAAAGCTTAATAAACATTGCTCAGTCACAGTCACATGTTGTCCTCTTTTCAACCTTGAAACACGGTAAGGAATTGGATGGACCAACCTCTTCAATTTCAGTTTTTCCATGACTTTAGTGGACACTAAGTTTTCTATACTTCTCCCATCTATAACCAAATTACAACATTTTCCTTGGACTTTACATTTGGTTTTAAAAAATTTCTCTCTATTTTGGTTCTTCTGTTGCCTTATGTTCAGATTTAAGTAACACTCTCTAAAACATCAAGTTCTCACCTGATCTTGCTGAAGAATAGTATAAGCCTCATCGGCTTGCATGACTTGTTTATGTGCTTCACCTCTTCTCCCCAAAGCTTGTCTTTCCAGACATTCAGATTTCTTGTCGCCTTCTACTCCACAATGATAAAAAATAATCGCATACTTACCCTTTCCTCTTCCGAATCCTCCTCTACCTCTCCCAACATTACTTCCTCCTCTACCACCTTGGCCAATGATATATTCTTCTTCCCTTTCACTACTTTTAAAAATCTCTGTTTTACCTCTTCCTTTAGAACCTCTTCCCCTGCCTCTTGGTTGTGTTTTCCTATAAATATTCTCTTCCACCTTCAAGGAAACTCGATAGGCTTCATCGACAATGTGAAAATAATGTGTACTCATTTCATCTTGAATTAAATACTTTAATCCATTTATATACCTTGCAACTTGTTGAAATTCCGGTTCTTTGATATTTGCTCAGAGTGACAACATAAAGAACTCTTCAGTGTATTCACAAACATATGTCTCCCTTTGTCTTAGGTTCTAGACTTGTCTATATAAATTTTGTTGGTAATCAGCATGAAGACATTTCTCTCTGGTTTTTGTGACCATCTTCTTCCATGTTTTAATCTTTTCTATCTGATTATTCACTCTATCCTTTTGCAACATATCCCACCATAATTCCACATGTCCCTTATGTTAGAATATGATGTATGTGCTGATTTTACCATAGACAATATCACTATTGTCACCCAACCATAGGCCGAAGCCACCCTTTAAGCACCTTAACTTGTACAGAGAATCACTCTGGAAGCAAACCCTAGACTAGATAGCCAAACAAAGGGTGGCGCACCTTTCTCCAAGGATAGCGCACCAAACAAGAGATGATCAGATAGTCCAAACCATAACCAAGAGATAGTCCAAGCCAAAATGTAATCTGCTAGATGCAACAACTGCAACGACAACTTTCCTCCAAACTTGCGCACAAACTGGCTAACTGTAGTGCACACAAGTGAGCTCTGCAGTTCTGAGAATGCCTGCCAGAATGAACACTGGCCTCCTGTATTTATACTAATTTTGGCTAACTGCCTGGGCCGACTTCTCATTTTGGGTGCCTATTAACTTAGTATATAATATTTCTTCTGGCCGACTTCTTCTCTTGGAGGCTAATATCCTAATATAAATTATCCTCTTTAGACGACTTGTCTTCTAGGGTTATTAGCCAACTCATTAGGGTTTCGTCTTGCTTCCTGAAATATTCTATTCTCGTCAGGTTTACATGTGGAGGTAAATACCTCCTGTAGCGACCATAATATCAACACTCCCTCTTAGATAGGCAGGTATTGAAGATAATGGTCTTGAGCACAAACATACCATTGAATCAGTACCATCATCATAGTCATACAAACTATCTCAAGATATGAGCACCATTATCATTATCAATGTCATCAACTGCATCATCTCTCGAAACCATACTCCATCTGAGTAATCAAACATGATGCTGGATAAGTCACTCACTCCATAGAGTGACTCAAGAACCATATGTCCTAGAAGAATAGATGTCCTGGACTATTTTCCATCTGAGAAATTTCTGTCCATCGATCATCCATCTAGCTGATAATCATTTCTAACACTGCTGATAGTCTTCAAGGCAATTGGAACAATATCATTTAATAGAACACAACTGTGTCTATCCATAGTAGTACACAACACCAAGTAGCACACAGATACTTGATCAATGACATATAATCACAATCAGTGGAACACATCCACCATAGTAGCATACATCTACTGTCCAGAGACATACAATCTCCATAACATTCATCTGATATCAACCTGCACATAAAACATTGTTATGATATAAGCTAAATCCTCTAGGCCATTCTTCCACTCACATCTATGAGATCTGGAAGAACATCTACCCTCATAAAGTCAAATATCAATGATGAGCTATCTAGACTATTTTTCTCAAGCAAGGAAGAATAACTGTCCCGATTTCTGAGCCTGGAACATTCCCCACCTTGGGCCATTCCTCCGACACTAAACAAAGTGCAACTTGGAGAGAATGAGTCTGCCCTAGGGAATGCCTATCCCTGATTGTTGAACCTGGACCATTCCTCCGACACTAAACAAAGTGCAACCTGGAGAGAATGAATGTACCCAAGGGAATGACTATCCAGACCATTTCCTAAGGAAATGACTGTCCTGCACCAACCTCCAAAACGGACCATTCTTCGAAGCTGCTCACAACTGTGAACTTCGAAAGAATGACTACTCGACGAGGTAGACCAGTCTTCTTGATTAACCATCAAGAAGAGAGACTATCCTAGACTATTCCCCATGTTAACCACAATGGGAAATCGCTGTCTATGGTACATCAACAATCCATCGAACCATTTTTATTACGAAAATGACCGTTCGATCTGGACCATTTTCCGGACTGAAAAATGCCCGTTCGTCAGAAATCTCAACCCACTTTCCGAACTGGAAAGGAACTGCTCATCCTGGACCATTTTTCGAACTGAAAAATGATTGTCCTTAAATCAATAACACGTCAGTGGTCCCTCCCAACCTAGGAGTCATCTCTTCCTTTTTTTTTTTTCAATAGGGAAGTCATCTCCACGAGCTCCAGCTTGAGTACACAAACTCTTTCATCTTGGACAGAGGCTTTACCAAAATATCTTCTTATCTGTGGAGATATATATTGGAGAACCACTTCTTTTTTCTGGACTTCATCATGGAGAATGTAATGCTTGATCTCAATGTACTTCAGTCTTTCTGAAACACTGGTTTTCTCTGAAGGATTCATATAACTTTGATCATTACAGTATATCATATTTGAATTCAACTCTTTTGTTTCCTGCTAGCTCATAACAACGTGGCAAGGCTCAAATTGGAACATATCTATGTGGCACTTCTTCTGTCATCATGAGATCTTTGTCATGGATTGGCAATCCATCATCTTGATCTTCTGAGTAATCATTCTGATACAATATCTCTGTTATAGAAAGTCTTCACCATGTTTCTGCTGTGCATTGGAGGTTCTCCACCAAGTTGTCTTGTTCCATCTGCATACAAGGGTCTCTTTTTGGTATACCTCAAAGCATTGAGTTTGCTCTACATACGCTCTTTGTTCAATTATTCCAAAGAAAAGTCTTTTCATTCATCTGATGTCAATTCCAACCTATGGATATTGTGGACGATATAATGGCTCATGTAGAGATATATATGGTTTACTTGAACAAGTAATCATCATAGTCTTCTCCCTCCATCTGGGAGAACCTCTAGTTCTGGATCTCGCAATGCTTACATTCATAAGTTTTTCATACACTATTCTTCATCACAACTTTCAGTGCCTCTGCTTGATTTCTTTTAGTGAGTTCATATAAGGCTGTTAATCTTGTGGTTCTCGATACAATGACTGGTTGTTTTGGCTTCTCTTTCTTTCTTGGAATCTTCATGTTCTTCCTCATGTTTCTCTTTAGATCTTGGGTCCATGGAGTTTTCTATAGATTCCATGCTCTGAAGATTCCAGCTTCTTCCTTTCATCGTAGGACCAAGAATACTTTAAGGCTTCTTTTCGAAGAAGACTTCTTCTAAAGTCAAACTGAACATGTACTGCTTTTCATGGCTGCTACCATGGATATATACTTTATCATCTTCAATGGATCATAGGATTAGCTCCCTCCTAATCCTTGCTTCATGTATGAATGCATTCTCTTATTTTGGTAATATATAATCCACTCCCTCCATCTAGGAGAGTCCATGCTTCCGCCTGCATCCTTATTGCCTTCTACAAGGTGTTATAAATATTTTTCCAATTTCCTCTTGATTGCTGACTTCTTTCTGTCTTTACTTCTTCTAGGTTTCTTTATGATTTCGGATTATCTTGCAGCTTGTCTTATATTCATAGTGATAGTAGTCATTATCTTGTTTTTCTTCCATAAGTATAGTTTCTCTTTGAACATATTATCTTCTAAGAAATAGATATGCAAGATATGTACTGAAAACATGGTATGTACAAGAACCATGAAGAGTATTTTTACCTTGTCTTAGAAGAAGAAGTCTGTTTCATCCTGCTTGGCTTTCTTTGAGGGTTCCCTTTCTTTGGCAACTGATGCTTTGTGTGTTTCCTTCATTTTCTTTAACTCAGGACAATGATTCTTGTAGTGACCATACTTTTGACAATTGAAGCATTGTATCCTTGACATATCTATCTCTTGATTTGTTTTCTTCCTGTAGCCAAACTTATTTTTGTTCCTGAAATCCTTGAAGCTTGTTGTGAAGGCTTGATCATCGTACTTCTTTTTGGGTTTCTATTTTTCACTGATCCTTGATTCTTATTGAGCACAACAAGTCCAAAGTTCTTCAAATGTAGGATACTCCTTCCTTGTGTTCATGCTTGCAGCAACTGCATCCCATGTCTTGGGAACACCATTGAGTACTATGTTTACCAATTCCTTCTCTGAAATGATCTCTTCAATAGCTTGTAGTTGATCTCTTAACTGAGAGATTCTCACAAAGTATGATGTTATGCTGTCATCATCATTCATCTTCATGTCACA